>JBAMJV010011799.1:0-41864 GCA_037951105.1 Echinarachnius parma | reverse complement strand
CGGGCAATATGTGACTTGGCGGTCCTCCACGTAGCCATCAAACGCAAAGGTGACCGTGAAGTCGAAATGATTGTTACTGGCGTCTTGGCGTCGTCTGCGGGACGGGAGGCTCAACGCAGGGGTGACACACACAATCTGCACATCAGTCTTGTTCACATCATTGCAAGGCTATACAGAGGCAGGGAGTTGGGAGGAAGCACAGTGATCATACAAGAGTGATATAGCAAGGGGGTATACATGAAGGGCAGGGGGGGATCTAGCTTTTTGCTAAGGGGGGGGGGGGGGGGTTTGACCCAATGACGATTTTTTGTTGCTATTTTGAACCCCCGTAAGTGATTTTTTTTCACTTTTGTTTTCACTTTTTTCACTGATACATTTTCACTTGGCAGCCCAAGGGGGGGGGGGGGGGGGGGGGTTTGAACCCCCTAAACCCCCCCCCCCCTGGATCCGCCACTGAAGGGGAGGGGAGAGATGGGGAGAAACGAGCCCCCTGTATGTGTGACGGGGAGCTCAAGGCACAATTTGTGCATCACTCTTGGTCGCATCAATGCAAGGCTATACAGAGGCAGAGAGACGGAGGAAGAAGCATACATGTAGTTAACAAGAGAGGGCACTATGCATAGAATGAGAGGGACAGGAATGAAGAGAGGAATAAATGCAAACGTAAGACTTTTGATTTGTTTTATGGAATCAATAGAAAAGATAGAAAAAGGTGTAAAACATGTATACAACTGTGTACCCTTGAGTGCACACAAGAGTGATATAGCAAGTGCACCTTGTATACGGCTGCCCCGAATCCCTGCTCCCAATGGTCTAGAAAGTGTACGTCATGTACAGATTGATTGCGTGTGTGTCCGATGAACAGTGGTAATACATGTAGTTTAATTGTTTAAATCTGATGATCAATGAGACAGGGTACAATATAAGAGCATATCATTATTATTATCACTGCATGCCTCCTCACTCATTTGTGTATGGACTGGCTCATTCGGGCAACTAAAACCATACATTTCAAAAAAAAATGTATAAATTAAATAATATATAGATTAAATTGTTCTCTTGTAGTTGAACAATTATTTTATTACCCAATCGGGCTAGCAAGCAAAACAAGACAATTTTATGAACGTTTACGTGCCCGACACCATGTATGCTTGCCCCGGGCAAGCAGGCAAGTGCTAGCTAGTATCAAGCCCTGATTATTGATTTGAGTACCTGAGAAATCTGGATACCATTGTTGTTGATGATCATGCTCGTAGACTGGACAGCACCAAACCCAATGCCTGTTGCTGTGATATCAATTCCACCACTACAAAGAGAAGACAAAATTATACGTGTCAATTTGGTCTGAATAAAACTAATCATATTTGTAACATTATATGTGACCCGCTATAGCAAAACCCGGCACTTGTCAGGAATTCATGTTTTGAAGATATGGGCATTTCAAGTTCATACAATGTGTGTAAAAGATATATGATTGTAAAAATTAAAAAAATCATATCTTCACCAATTATTGACCAATTAGTAAGAACAAAGAATCAAATGAAAGCTTGTTATGAGGCCTTTGTAATGGTATGAAATTCTACATTTTGATTTTTACCGACAAGTGCCGGGTTTTGCTATAGCCGGTCACATATAACTAATTGTTAATATATTTATCTACAGTCAAGCATCTTAGTGGTAGCAGCCAACCTACCTACATGTATAAGAGTCATCAAAGGTGATTCCCTACAGTTAACACACTGTTACAGAACCTGTCCATAGAGGCCACCTGTTTACAGTGGCCACATTTCTTGTTTCCCTTTAAATAATAGTTGATCACTATAATTTTTATAAGTTTGAATGTAATTTAATACATAATCTAGATTTTTACCCGTTTAGGGCTGATTGATTTTGGTTTAACATGTATTCTCCATAGACGCTAGCCCAAGTATTTTGCAGACCAGTCCTGGGGGGTGTTTCACAAAGATCCTAAGTTGAACTTAACTCTAAGTATGGAAAGCCGTAAGTTTCTTTGAAAACAAGTTCTAAAAGTCCTGTTAAAAGGCATTAAATGTTGTTTCAATTCAGAAATATGTTTCTATTATCAAAGATATTTCATGTTCTTCATGTCAAATTTATGAAAAGTCAAAAATACTTGCATTTTTGCTATTGAATATATTTTATTACAAATGGCTTTCCATAATTTTTAAGTCCAACTTACAGTTAAGTTCAACTTAGGATCTTTGTGAAACACCCCCCTAAACAGGTTAAATGAAAATGACCAAACAATAATTGTCTTCACCAGCGAGACCTTTATTTGCCATTGCTGCCTTGAGAAAAGATTAAGAAATCTTCACTCTTTTTTTTTGGTCAGTTTCCTACCGAATTAAATCATTTATTTTAAAAAGCTGTGCACATCACTTCGGTGATCCTTCTCACATATCCCAAAGTTGATTTATAAGGTTTATGATAGCTTCTGACCAACACAAGGATTGAATACTAAGGGGTTTCAGGGACGAACACATCGTAGGGTCTTCTGCAGCTCAGCTGGAAGAGCACTAGTCTAGCAATCCAGCTCGGATTCGAATCCCATTTTTGTTGCTCTTTTAAACAAAAATTATTGCATACTTCTGGTCAGATTCCTACTGTTTGAAATAAAACAAAATTTAAGTTGGAAATACTCACGAACTGACAGATTGCTTTGGTGAATAGTCTGTGACGGAAGGGTTTGGTGCATATGTGTAGTTGCCAGCAGCCCGCCTCTCACCTGCATCAAATGCAATGACAACAGGGCTCCCACCTGAAGTCGACATCAGGCTACTTCCTGTGTAGCACTCCATGGAGGATGAAGTAAGGCTGCAAAGATGATGATGACAATAATAATTATAATAATAATAATAACAAGAACAATAATGATAATGGTAATATTAATAGTAATACAAACAGTAATAATGATGATAATAATAATAATAATAATAATAATAATAATAATAATAATAATAATAATAATAATAATAATAATAATAATAATAATAATAATAATAATAATAATAATAATAATAATAATAATAATAATAATAATAATAATAATAATAATAATAATAATAATAATAATAATAATAATAATAATAACGATGAAAATAATAATAATAAAGAAATGCAGATACAGCAAAATTCCATGACTTTCCACGACCCATCAGATCATCTTATCATCTGGAAAACACAAAACTTCAAAGACAAATTCCATGGGAATGTCCATGTTTTCCAGGCCCTGTGTGAACCCTTATTAACCTCCTAGGGAATGATTGCTTCCTTTACCTTCCTTCCACTTCTAGGCAGTCTGCGCCTCCGATGACCACTTGTCTCTTGTTGCCAGTGTCCAGGTCTGTTCCTGTCAGAGAGACCAGGGTACCACCCGCTCGAATGCCTCTACCAGGACTGAATCCTGTCAGTGTGGGGTCCTACGAGCATTTATATTAATTATTATGCATTCACAAAACATAAAGACAGTAAACCAATGGTGTACATGCATGTAGATAAATGATAAAGAAGAGTCTGCACCTCCGATGACCACTGTCTGTTGTTGCCAGTGTCCAGGTCTGTTCCTGTCAGAGAGACCAGGGTGCCACCTGCTCGAATGCCTCTACCAGGACTGAATCCTGTCAGTGTGGGGTCCTACGAGCATTTATATTAATTATTATGCATTCACAAAATATAAAGACAGTAAACCAATGGTGTACATGTAGATAAATGATAAAGAAGAGTCTGCACCTCCGATGACCACTGTCTGTTGTTGCCAGTGTCCAGGTCTGTTCCTGTCAGAGAGACCAGGGTACCACCTGCTCGAATGCCTCTACCAGGACTGAATCCTGTCAGTGTGGGGTCCTACGAGCATTTATATTAATTATTATGCATTCACAAAATATAAAGACAGTAAACCAATGGTGTACATGTAGATAAATGATAAAGAAGAGTCTGCACCTCCGATGACCACTGTCTGTTGTTGCCAGTGTCCAGGTCTGTTCCTGTCAGAGAGACCAGGGTACCACCTGCTCGAATGCCTCTACCAGGACTGAATCCTGTCAGTGTGGGGTCCTACGAGCATTTATATTAATTATTATGCATTCACAAAATATAAAGACAGTAAACCAATGGTGTACATCACATGTAGATAAATGATAAAGAAGAGTCTGCACCTCCGATGACCACTGTCTGTTGTTGCCAGTGTCCAGGTCTGTTCCTGTCAGAGAGACCAGGGTACCACCTGCTCGAATGCCTCTACCAGGACTGAATCCTGTCAGTGTGGGGTCCTACGAGCATTTATATTAATTATTATGCATTCACAAAATATAAAGACAGTAAACCAATGGTGTACATGTAGATAAATGATAAAGAAGAGTCTGCACCTCCGATGACCACTGTCTGTTGTTGCCAGTGTCCAGGTCTGTTCCTGTCAGAGAGACCAGGGTACCACCTGCTCGAATGCCTCTACAGGGACTGAATTATGGCAGTGTGGCCGGGTTCTATCAGCAGATATACATTTAAAAAACAGACAGTAAACCATTTGTGGAGATAAATGATAAGAATAGTCTGCACCTCCAATGACCACCTTTCTTTTCTGGCTGGTGTCCAGGGCCCCGTTGCAGGAAGAAATACAATCAATTGTACATTAAGTTACAGATGTAAGTCAGATCGTGTGTTCTAAAAATGCAAGAATCTGATCGGTTGAAACGTGCAAAGTTTCTGACTTGTACGTTTACAATTGATTGTATCCTTTTCTGCAACGGGGCCCTAATCTGATCCTGTCAGATTGACCAGGGTGCCTCCCACTCAAATGCCTTCAGTGTGTGGTCCTAGATCAAGATTTAAGATTCAAGACTGTCTTTGGTTCACAAAATTACACATTAAATAAAACAATTTACAATTAGAATTGAACATTTAAATACATTAAAAAGCATACAAAAGTATAACTATGCATGATGCATGCAAATAGTCAGTAACCTCGGGCGTGTACATGTACGGGGAAAGTTCCATTGGTCGTGGGGTGGAGAGAATGAATAGATCATCCCCCCTGAACAAATTATGTAATATGCAGATTCACAACTTGTCACAAAATTATTCAAAACTTATGTCAAACTGTGGCCATCTTTATAATGCATTTCTTTTCATAATATGCGCATGCCATAGAGTACAGAAGCCATGACGTCATAAAAACACTTTTTTAGAATTTTCAAATTTGGATTTCATTTTCAGAAAGAGCATAACAAATAATGTTCAAATACCGAAAATCAAAGGAATAGGTCACGTATTGGCTGAGATATGCCCATCCGAATGAATTTTACTTCAATGGGCAATCAGTGTTATAATGCACCGGTTCCTAAATTTAGGAACCAGTGCACTATAACACTGATTGCCCATTGACCAAAAAAAATCATTCGGATGGGCATATCTCGGCCAATACGTAACCTATTCCTTTGATTTTCGGTATTTGGACATTATTTGTTATGCTCTTTCTGAAAATGAAGTCCAAATTTGAAAATTCTAAAAAAAATGTTTATGACATCATTTATGACATCACACTTCACCACTCTATATACTTTGGAAATGTGAAACGTGCATATTAGAAGTGAGAGCTACACCTTTATACATGCACTGTACATGTGCATGTATGTTCAAGGCAACAATTATACAAGACTAGTCTTCCCCCAGCAAGATAACAATTAGCATTTTTAAACACATAAAACACACTAGCAGCTATCAAAACTTGACGTATAATTCAAGAATATAATCAAATCTATAGCAGAGTATTCTCAAACCTTGTAGGCGAATTGTGCCGAGGTGTCTGCCATATTGATTTCCAATTCACCGGCAACCATTCTTTCAACAGCGACAACAATACTTCCGGCCATGACAGTAAGTGATTCACTTGTTATGCACTGCACACTGAATGTAAAAAATGATAGGGAAATATATATCACAGAAATATATACAGACCGATGAAACTACAATTATTATAAGAAAATCATTATTGAGTTTTATTTATCCAGGTTATAGCCTCTTCAGCACTTTTTTTGCAATGTTCTCCTAGAGGGATCTGCCCCTTATATTATTTGTAACTTGGCCATTGGATAAACACCCGCAATTAATCTAGCACTTATTGTGCACTCTCTCCACTCCCTTGGGAGCATTCCAGCAGGTGCTACTTTACAGTGCACGCATGCTTTTACACACCCTCATTCATGTCAAGTACCCATATTGCACCTGGGTGGGTGGGAACAGCAATATAGATTAAGTGCCTTGCTGAAGGACACAAGTGCTGTACTGGGGCATCGATAGGTTTCAAATTCGGCTCCAATGAGGTTTCAAACTCGGTCCCCATGCTTTGCAGTCAAGCGCTTAGCTTATCTGATTGTGCAACATCACCTTCACTTAGTTACAATTCTACCCTTCCCCTACGATAATGTATACCTGCACTGCAATCCTATCCTTTTCAGGACTATAAGCCCTAGAAAGAATATCAACAGTCCTTCTCAAGAATACTCGAGCCCTAGAAAGAATACCACCAGTCCTTTCCAGGAATACCAGTCCTTTTCAGGATTAGCCGAGAAAAAAACTGATACAGTCCTCAATTTTCAGGACTATTCATCTACCGTTCATTCCTAAAAAAAGTGCTACCATTATAAAACTGTAAGCATCAGGCCACCAAAATTCATTGATGATAAATTCCACTGGCCCGAATGGGCAAACAAATATAACTAAATTGTTTAAGTTTTACTTTGTTTTGTGCCACCAGATTCAGGTTTTGGGCCACTATAGAATTTATATAGTAATCTAGCAAATTTGTATAAAGAATGGCATCGTTTCAATGGCAAAGTTCATACCTGACACCGGGCATGTAGATAAGATTAGATGAGTTTAGAGAGCAGTCTAGGCCCGCTACGGTGATGTTGATGATGTCTCCCATCACTTTGCCAAGGTCTGTCCCCCTAATAGTCACGATCGTGTTTCCATCAATTGGCCCAGATGGAGGACTGAACTACACGTGACATAAGAAGCAGAATACAAACTAAAATTATAAATGATATCAAACACTTGATATGTTATTAAGATTAGGTGAGTTTAGAGATCAATCCAGGCCCACTATGGTGTTGATGATGTCTTCCATCTTTTGCCGAGGTCTGTCCCCCTAATAGTCACTGTCGTGTTTCCCTGAATTGGTCCAGATGCAGAACTGAACTAAATATGACACAAGAAGCAGAATACAAACTAAAATCATACATTATATCAAAAACTTTATCGGGACTAAACTATACGTGACATGAGGAGCAAAATATTAAAGTTTAAAGGTGGTGTAACACATTTGCAAACACTGCGGATCTTTCTCAAAATGAGCATGTAGCTAGTGAATATTGGTTATAAAATGTGTGAGACATATCAAATCAACTGATCCCTTACTTGTTCAATAAACAAATTTAATATTTTTCTGTTTTACTTCGGAAAAAATATGGCTTGAGGTAACTCAGCCTCTGGATAATTCGGCACTTGATTAGTCGATACTAATATGACATACGCTGGTTTAATACACAGAGACACACACAGAAACGTACATTATAATACAGGTACCACCGAAATCAAAAACACGTACACACATAACAATGCACTGTTATTTTTTCCCAGGTATCATGTTAGGTTCAGGGGACACTACAGTGCACATTGAAACTTTGCAACTTTTGCTCCAAAGGTCCTGTTGCAAATGGAACTTTACCTATTAAACCTACATGTATGGTCTCAACTAATAAATAGAAATATACAAATAAATAGCTTTAATACTTGACTTACACCATTGAGGACAGGAGCTGGACATGTTGAGTTCTGTGCTTGGTAGTCAGCACAGCTGTTCTCTTGTATTTCGCACTGGGTAGTCCCAGGACACCAGCCGCAGGTCAGCTCATTCAGGACTGAGGGAGCGATGCAGCTACTGCAGCTACTGCCGATAGCACCGCAGTCGTACAGCGTCACTGAGTATTAAAGGGAAAGGAAATTCACAGATTTGACATGGATTTTTAAAGATTGTCAGGTGTGGGGATCATGTGACATGAGGAGAAAATGCGAACGACACAAATACATCCCCAGGACACCAGTAGCAAAATAGTACATGTGGGACTGAGGGAGCGATGCAGCTACTGCAGCTACTGCCTATAGCAGCACAGTTGTACAGCATCACCGAGTAGAGGAAAAGAAATTCACACATTTGACATGGATTTTTAAAGATTGTCATGTATGACGATTGTAGAACCTGTCTGCCCATCTGCCCTAACATTGTAACAAGGCTAGTCTGTGTGCACCGCATAACACTGAACCAGTGAACATAATTATATAATTATGCCTGTGACTGTTTACCTTTGACCGCATGATCTCAAAATCTAATCAGTTCATCTGCTCCTCAAGATACATACATGTATGCAGTGGCGTACCCAGGATTTTTTCAGGGGGGGGGGGTTATTTTGTAAAAAGTGGGGGGGGGTGTCCAAGTACCTTCAAAATTTTAGAGACCGAGACCAGGGTCGGTCAAAAAATGTCGAGGCCAAGACCAAGAGCATTGGTTGAGAATCCTCTCAGCAGGGAAGGGGGGGTGTGTTCGTTGAAAATTTTCGAAGCCGAGACCATTTTTTTTCTCACATTTTCGAGGCCAAGACCAGGATTCTTCGCAATTTTCAGGGCAGAGACCAGGCTCCTTCAAAATTTTCGAGGCCAAGACCATCGCTAATGATGGTCGAGACCGCTACAAAGTGGTCTCGAGACCAGCTACAAAAATTGGAAAGGGGGGGTTCAAACCCCCCAAAACAGCCAATTATTTGGTCAAAGGGGGGGGGGGGGGGGTTTGAACCCCCCAAACCCCCCCCCCCCCCCTATGCATGTACGTGTACCAAGTTTGATGAATCAGTTCTTGAGATACCATTTATCTTGACATAATAATGTACCCTGTAACATTTGACCTCGTGACCCCAAAAAGTAATCAATTCATTGGCTCATCAAGATATCTATCAAATCTTTATGGCAGTCTGTCTACCAGAGATATCGCGATTAAGTGAGTACATGATTATCGTGATTACGTTTAAGTATTTACAGAAGGATGTACAGACATCCGGAATGATTGACAATTACCCAAAATCATAATACATCCAGCCACTTTGTTGTTGAGGCATAAAAAACAGAAGAATCTACTGTGTATGTATCTGTTTTTTTTACAATATGCTATAGTGAACAATAGCCCACAAGGTGAGATATAAATCAAACTCCAATAGGCAAAGAGCACTATAAAAGACATCCTCATAGGCCAATCAATGGCTCACAGCAGCTAAGATTTCTGAATTTCTGAATGCCCTCAGATACTTGATGTCCTTGTCAAACGGTGCTAATGCACACGTGTCTTTAATGATTGAACTCCATTATTGTTGATTACGCCAACTACATGTATATTCTCTGGCAGACGGTTCCAAACATTGACTAGTTCTTACCTGTATTGTTATTTTGGTCATCAATGACGTGCCCGGGGTTATACACCACAGAGACTGAGACGCTGAGCAGCAGAGTTCCATCTGAACTGTCATAATCATACTACATTAACAACAAGAAAAAGAAGAAAAAAACATAAACAGTTTGATAAGACATAGGGATATAGTAACTTCGTTGACAAGTGCAAAAATTTGATGAGTGATTAATAAAGTGTGTATTGGTTTGATCTGATATGTCCACAAAGTAATGTGTGAAGATTTCCCATTAATTTGATGTTTTGGGGCTGAAATATGAGCAAAAATGCAAAGTGATATTCACTAACTCATTGCACTTACCAAGTGTACACGGCTTGAATTATGCCATAGACAATTTAACATCTGAACACTTCAGTCGTAAATATCTTTTGAACGAAATGGACATTTGAAAAACAGAAACCTCTCCAGTGCTTTTATTGTCAATATGAATATGCAAAGGTATGAGAGAACCACTAGAGTTCCAAGTAAGTTTTGAGGATTTGGACAATGTTAATTACCAAGTCCCTTTAAAGTGAAAGCAACCCTAATCCCCTGTGCCAAACAATGTACATGAAGTTGCTTTAAATAAAAGGTGGTAAACTAAATTTTAAAATGTAGACATTTTAAGCAAAATGAACTAAGAAACACATTCTCTAATAATTCAAAATGAATTTTGTGAATAGGACTGCTTTACCCAAACCAACAGAGATACATGTATGCAATAGAAACAAATTGTAATAAATAGACAAACATACATGTATGTAAAGTACATCACAGTGATTGGTTGCTTTGGATCAAAGGAAATAAACAAAAGGAACCCTTTCTGAACAAATTTCAACACTAAGAATTCATTCTCCAGCATTAATTTAGTAAATAGTTTCAGGGCCCCTGAAAAGGGGTTATACAGCATTTAAAAACATTTTTGTGTAATATTTGTTCACAAATTTAGAATATACCCCCTTTATTGTAGCAATTATTTTTCAAGGTACACACAATTAAATGGCTCGTCTGGCCCTTTAAATGTCAATAATGGAATTAAAGGGTACCACCACCCAAAAATGATATTCTTATAAATGAAAGGTAACATCTTTATTAGTCCATTCCATCAACAAGTTCATAAAAATATGTTTCCAGAAAAAAATATATAATTGGAAAAGGCATCACCATTCTAAAGAATGCGTTCATGGGTCTGCATGTACAAAGACTACTTTGTCCAGAGCAAAAGAATCGTCCGGGATTCTATTGTCTCCAAACGTACACGTGAATAGCATTGGCACACTCGCAAATGTTTGGCCCATACGGAACCAGGAAATAACAGTGGTTCCGTAAGTGGTGGTAATTTACTGCTTTGTTCATGAATTTAGACAACCCTTTGCAAAATGTTGGGTATCTATTTGATATCACAAAACGGTACCAAAACATATAATTATGTGTTGTTCTCTGCCTGGTGGTTCCCTTTAATCAATTGATACACACAATACAAGAAAAATTGGACCCCTTTTAAAAAACAGCTTGCACATGAAGATGACAATGGCAATTCGTCCCAACAAGTTGACAATAAATAGATAAATACACTAATTAATTAATATATCATTGTATATATATATATTCTCACCATTCTGCTCGCACATGTGATGTCATTGCCAATCAGACTAGCAGATGTCATCTCCTCACTCCCCTGAATATACAGCAGACATTGATAGTTAACCTGTGGAACAAACACAGAAACGTTTTCAAAGATGAAGGAAGAAATGTAAATCAATTTAATATTTGTTTCACTTTAAACCCCGTTCTCTACCAGATATTGCTATACCCAGAGAGTTATAGAGGGCCCACTAGGTTCCCGTAGTCAACATGTTTAAACATTTCTTCCTCCTGCAAGGCAACTTGGGAAAGTCAAACAGAGGAGCGGCTTTTATTTGCTTTACTTGCTGTTTACTTTAAGTGATCCATTAACTTTGTAAAAT
The DNA here is from genome assembly GCA_037951105.1 of Echinarachnius parma. Lineage (NCBI taxonomy): Eukaryota > Metazoa > Echinodermata > Echinoidea > Clypeasteroida > Echinarachniidae > Echinarachnius > Echinarachnius parma. The sequence goes on along the minus strand of JBAMJV010011799.1, from coordinate 30,388 downwards.
GTTTACCAAAATCGCTTGGAGCTTTCACATTTTCTGGTGCCTTATTGTTTGGCTTAAAGAGAAGAATGAAATGGGTTTTGATTTTTCAAATGTCTCGACTCCCTTATTATGGGGATATTTATAATTGAAAGAAAGCATTCCAGGATTTGATTTCCTTCAAGTGAATTAAAAAGGAATATTTTTTTCAATACCTTGGTTTGTATCAATTGGCAGATTCTGGCCTGAGAGAGTGAATGATTAAGCCAACCTAGACTAAATTAGAACATTGTTTCTTGTATAGTACTACAGGATACAAAATACATGTCACAAGCTATCAATGGTAAAACATTTACCATTGCTACTCCTCCCTTAAAGGGTAAATTATAAATGATGATTATATCATATTGAGTAATTGTTTAATGCAAATTAAAATGAATTGTTTTGGTAAATATAAAAATGTTACAACACAATCAACTTTGATACTATTTTTGACTTGATGTTGCGAATATCTGTGATTTCTTCCTTAGAATTTATACCAAGTCAGACTGCTAGATGTAAAGTAACAAATTATAAAATTGACTACATCAAAAGAGAATTTTTTTATCTACCAATTTTGAAATAAAATAAATGGATGAATTGAAGTGAAAATTATACATACCCGAGTCAGATCATCTGGCAGATTCACGCCTGAGAGGGTGATCGGTCGCCCCACTCCGACTGGAATAAAAATCTGATCTGGAATACTATTCATCCGAGGACATATTGCTGTATCCTGTATAAAGTTAAAGATAATAATAAAAATGCTATAAAAGGTTTGAGCCATATTTATATACAAATTATTGAAAGTACAGTATCTCACAAACACGTGCACAGTACATGAATAAATCTATACCCTTACCCTAATCCCAACCCCTAATCCTAGTCCTAACCTTTTTTTTATAAAGCCACGAAATTCAGAAAAGTTCAACAGTTTAGAACATGCATACACACAAAAGTGTGAATCAGTTTCGGCCCTTGAAAAAGTTTAAGTGAGCACTTGGGACCATATAGGCATACCAAGGGGGCTGTTTTAGGCATTCAAACACACCCCAACTACACCACTGAATGAAGCTAAAACACCCCCCTTGAAAAAATCCTGGGTACGACTACATGTATGTTTGGGACCAGAATCTCTCACAAGAATTTGCATCGGGTTTCAGGTTTAGTAAAGCCCCTTTCACACATTCAAGCATCGACAACGGATCAACATTTGGCGTCCCCAGAAGACCCCTATCTCGACTCGGCGCTTCTGGTGGCTACATGGAAACTCTCTGAGTTGTTCAGTGAATACACGGAACTAATAAAAATCATTTTCATCTTCACAATGCAAGTGCGCCAAGGAAGATGCGGGTGGCCTGCCCAGTGTGTACACGGTGAAACTAAAACAACACGGAATAGGTGCTTAAGATTTATGTAAGGATAAAGATAATTGACACTTACGTTATGAGTTACAATGCCATTGGCGCCGTTGCAGGTACTGGTATCGTGGGTACAACTGTACTCGTACACACACCATTCACAGCCCCAGTTGCTCGTTACACATGGGAGGCATCTGGCATTGGATATAGAGAGAGATTTGGGGGATGAAATCAAAATATTTTCATTATTAATAGGTAAAATATTTTAATTAGTTACAATCAATTCACCAGCACCATTGCAGAGATCCATACTGGAATCATGGATACAACTATACCCGTACACACACCAATCATAGCCTCGATCATGCTTGTTACAAATGGAAGGTATCTGATCTGATCAAATCAGACAGTTTTCATTTAATCTTTATTTTATTTCAATAATGTACACCATTATGTATTAAGAAAACAATACCCTACCAGTATTGTCAGCACATGCACACACATCATTCACAGCCCGTATTTAAATAAGAATGTTTCAAGTGTTGCAGTTCGTTGTCTTGTTTGTCTTACGAAACTTACAAAAACAAAGCTGTTTGGTTGGATATTATTGCAAACCCTAGGCTATAGGGAGGCTTTTGAAAACTATGTTCAAATTTCAGTTTCACTTCTTCCACTTGCACTGTTCATATTGTTTAGTTGTACATGTATGCCTGTTACTGTATACGCCAATATTTTCGCGTACAGATATTTTCGCGAATGAGAGGGTCTCAGATATTTTCGCGAGTTGTTAATTTCGCGATCTGCCGGCCCTGTGAGAAAATAGCATCACACAGAAATTAGAATATGACAAAAATGATGTGTACTTTGCACGAGAAAATCCTTTTAATAAATGAACAAATGTGTATTCTATCATAACGGCGACATAACATAATGTAATTTCTACGGAAATATTGTTAAAATGTACACAAATTTTACCTCAGTTTCGGTCAAAATATGATTTATAAGCTTTATAGTAACTAGAAGCATTGTCCCGCGAATGGCGATTATCGTACTAATAAATAATAATGAGTTTCGCATAGAGCTGAATACTGTACAAGTCTATGGTTACGCATTGTCTGTATTGCGCTCTGTATCTGTAGCTACTGCCATAGACCATGTAGACGGCATCGCAGGGCGGCGTGCCGCTGACGGGAACATGCAAACATATGGGAGATTGATTCAAGCACGAAAGTCAATTAGTATTGATATTAGAGCGCACGGAGAAAGCGCGCGATGAATACGTGCGCGTGTTTATGCACCGATATATAGTCCCAATGGATGTTACATTCATAGCATATTTGTGAACTACAAATGGACAAGACACGCGCGAGTATGACGTGAATATGCCGCCATCTTAAGTTTATTTTGATTCCTTTTATTTTTAAATCGGTGGATACTAGTGATCACACGGCGGGTGTGATGCACCGATCTATAGTATCAATGGATTGGTAAAATATATACAGACAAGGTACGCGCTAGTAGTACTACCAGCAGGAGTTTACAAAGTAAATTTGGCGCCATGTTGCATTTATGCCACATCCTTCTTTTTATATCGGTTGATAAGCACATGCACGTGATATTAGTGTTGAACTGTACAGTACTGTCTCCGTGGGTGACGGGTATAGCGCAAAATACAGCGTTCGGTAATAATTGCGTTCTTATTTCATCGTGGCAAAAGTTGACATGAGTTCATGCCAATATATTCGCGTGTTGTTAATTTCGCGCTTTGGTAGTGATTCGCGAAATTCGCGAAAATAAAACCCTCGCGAAATTAACAGCTTATACAGTAATGTTCATGCAATTATTATAAACCATTTGAGCAGCGTTTTTTGTATTCTTAAAGGTAGAGCCGGGAAATTTACACTTTCAAATACTTAGGAGAGATTGTATAGATGTACTTGAGTAAAGTTCAAAAGAATAGATCATAAATATTAAGCTCCGTCAATGCCAATGTACTGTCAGTCTGATGTAAAGAGATTTGTTTATATTGATATCGCACGTGTTGCTTTTGAGGAAAAAGCCAAAATGGGTTTACTGACTCTCACGATGTGTGATTGGCATAGGCGTACCCAGGGGGGGTTGACTAAAAAATGACTGTTTTGGGGGATTTGAACCCCCCCCCCCCCTTTGACAACTCGTAGCTGGTCTCGAGACTACATTTTAGCGGTCTCGACCATCATTACCGATGGTCTCGGCCTCGAAAATTGTGAAGAAACCGAGTCTGGGCCTCAAAAATGTTGAACATTCTCGGTCTCAGCTTCGAAAAATTTATACGGACAAAAAAAGAAAATGCGTACAGGGGGGGGGGAGGGGGGTCAATTTCGGACAAAAAAGTGTGTACGTACTTTGTAGATGGCCCCTATGGGGATTGCATCATCTAGTAGGAAACAGGTTAGGTCACTCACTACTGAGATTCTGTACACACACTGCCATTGTATACAAAAAAGATATATCAGCATATTGGCTTTATGTTCTGCAGGACTATACCGATATAAGAAACAAAAACAATACCGACATACCCTGCCCAGGGCTACCAAAATGTATTACTGTCAAATTTTACTTGCCCGATTGAGCATGCAACTAGTTTTAATAGACCTATCAATGAATTTTCTTTGTTTCCGTCTAACCATGCCATCAAGAGATCAGACTAAGTACAACTTCTATAGGAAGAAAATCGAAGATGATTGAAATTTCAAATTCCAAACAGTATACATGTATAAACTGCTTGTGTAAAAGTATCACTTTTGATCTACCAATTTCACAATCAGATGAATCTAATAAAAGAAACTTCAAGATGCCTTACCCTGTGATGAGAGCGCAGTCAAAGAATGGGTACTCCTGTGTAACAATAACCTTGTTGGTTCCACTGTAGAACACTTCCAGCGTCATGGTGGTGAAATCTGTTAACGGAAATATAATGAAGAACAAAAATATAGAAACAGTTAATTGATCGTACAATTAAGTAGTTGTATTGTTATGGGGCCCAGAACTTGAATTAAGCACTGACTTTCGCGCCGGAAGCAGTTTTGGATTGGGGGGGGGGCAAAGACCCGAGGGCAGGCACGTAGCCAGGATTTTTCACGGGAGGGTGCTTAATTTACAAAAAACGGGACAGAGACCAATTTTTTCGCGTCCGAGACCACCTGCCGTAATATTTCGACCGAGACAATTGGCTGAAAGTCCTCTGTGTGGGGGGGGGGGGGAGGTGTCCGTCCCCAAATTTTTTCCCGGCCGAGACCGCCTCTTAAAATTTTTCGAGACCAAGACAATTGGCTGGGGGGTGTCTGTTGCAAAAATTGTTACCCGGCCGAGACCGCGCACACCTCCCAAAATTGTTCGAGACAATGGGCTGAAAGTCCTCTCAGTGGGGTTAAATGCACACTGAGATAATCTGTTCGCACGCAAAGCACGCAGCAAAAATTTAAAATGGATGTAATAATAAGTTACCTCATACTTTTTTTTTTCTTTCCCACTCTTCTTCTTTTATTTATTTATTTATTTATTTATTTATTTAAGGTTTTTGGGTTTGTTTGTTTGTTTGTTTGTTTGTTTTTTTTGGGGGGGGGGCTTTTTGGGGGGCAAAAAACGGGTTTTGCCCCCCCCCCCCCCCCCACCCCACTTTTTGGATTGGGGGAGCGGCTGCTGCCCCTACAATCCAGAATTACAAGTTTTAGTTGCTCAAAACAAAGAAACACATAAAACATTCTGTAATTACATTTGGTTGCCCAGCCAGGCATGAAAAGTTTGGTATTAAAGAAAAGAAGGCCCGCAGTGCCCATTTCAAGCATTGCATAATTAAATACCAAGTTATAAATATATATTTCAGGAAGTTGAAGAAAAACAACTTTCTTAAAGCTTCTAAACACATAACATTAAATGCATATTTCCTCCAAAAAAAACCCCACTTGTCTACTCCTCTAGATCACACCCACTCACTCAATGACGTTCAATGATTTTTTAAAAAACAAAGCCAGATTTTTTAGAAAAATTTATGTATGGTTTTTAACATTTTTTCATTTATTAAAATTAGCTGAAATTGGACAATAACATTTAAATAGTCCATTCATCAAGGGTACTTGCGCACGACAATTACATTTTAATACTATTTCCTAAAAAATTGTATTTGTCTATTTCCCCTACCCAACCCAATTAATGACCTAAATTCATTACCCAAAACTAGCACCCACATGTTGGATTGTCAAGAAATTATACCAACATATTTTTGATGGAATGCATCTAAAAAAAATCTGATACATTATTTGATGAATAGTCAATTCACAGAATTGGTGCTCGCGTGCATGACAATGCATTTTAATAATATATATATATATTTCCTGGAAATTGAATTAGTCTAGATAAGCTTCCCCTTTTCTACCCACTGAATAACCTCCATAAATTACTAAATACCCATGCAGCACCCACCATGATAATGGTTCCAAAATTAAATCTACATCATCAGCATATCTTCACTTTCTGTGATAAAAAAGAATTAATAGTCAATTTGTCGATCAAAGAAAAGGTGCTCGTGCATGAAAAATGCATTTTAAAAATATTTCTCTAAATTTTCAACCGTCTACTTCCCTATCCCACCTAGTGAATGGCCCAATGCAAATTACTGGTAAAAGCAACACCCATCATTGTGGTCATGTACAGTTTAAATAGACTTCACAGAAATTAAATGCAAAGCATATTTTCTATAGAATGCAATGACAAATCGGTGATGAATATTACAGTATTCATCCCTATGACTCATATGATTTGACACATTTTCTTTCTAATTATACTAAAGTTCTATTTACCAAAAAAAATATCCCTAAAAGTTCCTGTTTACACCTAGTAAACATGTGGAACAAACAAAAGGGGAGGTTAATGTATGCTCCTAATAAATGACAATTTTGACCATATTTGCACACTGTTAATCAATGTGTAGCAAACAAAAAACATGACATAAAACATTTAATGTTTCAGTTTAAGGAAATCTAAATGACAGCACATAGTGTATATTGTAATGTCAGCTAAATGCCAGCCTAACATTCTTTAGAAAAAAATGTGTAGTGACTCAGGGCGATTTAACCCCTGAAATGCCCCAAAAAATAGTTTTAAACATTCACAGTTTGAGCCCCTTTTGCATAGAGTTCAAAGCATGTAATAAATCGTACAGTGGTATTTTGATGAAGCTGAGCTTGTAAAGTAATGTAGCACCGAATCTGTTTGGACTTTGTCCCTACCACTTTTCCTGTTATTTCGTTCTCTCTACCAGTATAATACTAAAAAGTCATCCTGAACTTGTGCATTACAAATTGTATTTTGTTTGCTTTAAATAGCCCTTTGAAACAATGCCTTGAGTAAATAATACATGTGCGCTGAACAAAAAAAAAACAGAAAGGAGGAACTAAAAAACTTGGTATTAAACTTCAGATTGCGGAAGTCTGACTTGAATACAAAATGTGACCTTTGCCCACCCCTTGATTGAACAAGACTCAGCCAGACAAGCATACATGTACATGTGTATATCGGTACTGCAATTTCAAATTACTGTACACAATAATCTTCTCCATGTGTGTCTAGAAAGTTTTTTTTACATTAATTCTTTGTACCAAAAAAAATATGGGTTAGCAATTATGAAGCATGCAGAAATGGGCAACTTTTATTTTCAGGAACAATTTGCAAACTAATAATGAGTCAGCAGGGAAATGGATATTTAATAGCCATTTCAAATATTAAAGGGGTAGTACAGTTTTGATAAAGCTGAGCTTTAGTAAACCAAAACCTGCACAATAACATTACAAACTAATAGTTCACCATGTTCCACCATGCTCGAAAGGTATAGCAAATTACAAATGACTAAGAAAAACGCATGTTATCATTCAAAACACAAGAGGACGCTCTCTAAAAAGGCTTTGGTTTCAACCATTTTTCATACAAAATTATGCATGTGATATTTTGTTGTCATAATGATTATTATTTTTTTTTTAATCATCAAATAAATCTGGGTCCCAGATTTATTCCGATCTGATATATTTATTGCCATTTCAGCCGTTTCTGAACCGATTTTGATCAAATAAAGTTTATGCTGCCATTCAAATTGTATGCTCTTTCAAATTTTACACTAAGTTTTTCATTATCACACCAAAAAAATTATTTTGTGCAGCACCATCTATACCAAAACTGAACTGCCCCTTTAAGACTTTCTTAGAACTCTAATGGTTCTCACATACATTGTTGTATTTGTATTACCATTAGAATGATGGAACAAGTTTCATTTTTTTCCACTCGTTAAAAAGATATTTACGATTGAAGTGTTTGGATTTCTAACTATTCACTGGATAGTCATTACTGTGTACAAAGTCAGTGCAATGAGTTAATGGAATATCACTTTGGATTTGTCACTATGTTCTGAAAATAGTATGACTCAGGAGGACTTAAAGGGTACCACCACCCAAAAATAATATTCTTATTAAAGAAAGGTAACATTTTTAGTATTCCATTCCATCAACAAGTTCACAAAAATATGTTTCCAGAAAAAAAATATATAATTGGAAACGCTCACCATTCTAAAGCATGCATTCATGCGGTCTGAATTGCGAAGACTGCGATGTGCATGGTGAATTGCAACGTGTGCAGAGCGAACGAATCGCCCGGGAATCTATTGTTTACAAATGTACGCGTGAATAGCATTGGCGCACTCGCAAATGGTTGGCCCCTATGGAACCAGGAAATAGCAGTGGTTCCGTAAGTGGTGGAAATTAATTGCTTTGTTTATGAATTACACAACCCTTTGCAAAATGTTGGGTATCTATTTTATATCACAAAACGGTACCAAAACATATAATAATGTGTTGTTCTTTGCCTGGTGGTCCCCTTTAAATGGGAAATACCCTTTTCAGGCAAACACATTTTCAATTGTTATTACTAAAAGTGCACTGTACATAATGCTAAATTATTCCTGTGCAATCATGTCCTGGTAATGGTTAAATACACAATGTTTATAATCCCTGATTTGAGAGGATGGGGTTTTCATGCGAAAATAAGAGGAACTGTACAGTATTTGTCTAATATCATAACATGTACATGTGCCCTTATTTAGCATTTCTTAGTCATATAACTCTGACCGGAATATTGATGGGCTAAATATGTTGGCATGCTTAAGTTCCAAAACACTCTCCAATTCAATCTTTAAATATCTCCATAGTTTATATAGGTAGACTTTTGACAAATCCAAACCCATTTCATGTTTAAGTTACTTTTATAAGCTAAACAACAAGTTACAATTGAATCGAGAAAGCTCCAAGCGATTTTGATTGAACTTCACAAAATTATGGTAATGGATCCCTTTGAAGAGCAATACCGGCTGATATGATTTAGTACCATTATTTGATACTAAATCAGAAGTCCAAAACTTTGTAAAGGGTCGTGTAATTCATAAACAATGCAACTAATCATCCAAACTTACACAAACTTAACAGGGCCTTACATATGTTCCCTAAGCGCCAAACTTTTGCGAGTACATCAATTCTATACAGGCCTATTAAAGAGCGGTTAGGAGACAATAAAATGGGTACGTACTAGAAAATAGACTAGTCTGCCTCTGCAGACCCATGAACATATGATGATTGAGTTTTCTAACAAAATAATTATTTAGGAAACCTGTTTTTCTGAACTTTTTGGTGGAATGGGCTTTTAAAACTATTTTCTTTAGAATTATTAAAACATTATTTTGGGCCTTAGGGAGTTGGATACCTTTGATTATAAAAAGTATAACTTACCTCCCGAGGTGATGGCTGGTCTGTCAGAAACTGCTGGGGTTTGACAAGTAAAACTGTTCCCATCTTCCATGTCTGCTGGCGAAGTCTGACCATCGAATCGACACAAATACTGACTAGCATCGGGCGAAGGAAGGTTCAACACACTGAATGTAATCTGTAGACAAAAAATACAGAAAACAAGACATTGCAATGTTGATGTCATAATTTTTGTAATGTGAGTTTTTTTTATTTTATTAGAATTATGTTGATCCACACCCTGACCTTTACAACTGGTATTCAAGATATGTATGTCTTTCATTTAAAAAATAAAAGGCTGATTGGCACACTCTTCCCCATTGACTTAAAACTTTGCCCCTCATGGAAAAAGTTATGTAGTAACATACAAGATTTACTTCAAATGTTTTCCCTCCGAGTCTCTCTTTCAAACATATTCATAGCTATAATTGTGTAGGCAAAGAAAGAAAGGGGTTATGTAGAACTTATTTATGAAATGTTATTATAATTCAAAAATATATAAATAATGAATAGAAATGTAATTGGCAACAAAAGTCACATTTGACCAATTGCCACCAAACAACAACAACTGCTATTACCAGACAAAAGAGAGTTATGAACAACTTACATCCTGCGGTGCGCTGCCTATGTACAGGGAGGGCGGGATGACATCCTGGATTGCAATGCACTCGTCACTGTAAGACAACCACTTCGCAGGGTCGACATCTGCACCCTCACACTGCCCTCTCCTCGTACACCTGTTTACAAAAATAAAGGATTATAATACAACATTGATGTGGCGTATGAGATGAAGAAGCTGGAGGTGGTGGGGTAGCGAAGAAGGAGATATGGAAGAGGAAGAGGATAAGATGTAGGAGGAGAACAAAAGAGGAAGAGGATAAGATGATGGCAGGGAGGAGGTGAACAAATAGAGGAAGGTAAAGAGACAACAGGAGAAGAGGGAGAGGGATAAGATAAGGAGGACCAAGAGAAGGCTATCAAGGAAAATGATTTATTGTTAATATATGGCCAAGTAATGAGCAAAAATGCAAAGTGATATCCGCTGAGGTATTGCGCTGACTTTGTACACAGTTATAATTATATAGTGGATAACCAATATCTGAAGATTTCTATTGTAGATATAGTTTTAACGAAAGTCATATTGGAAAAACAAAAACCTGTTTCACGTTTCTATTGGTAATATGAATAAAACAAGGTATGACAGAACTACTAGAGTTCTAAGTAAAATTTGTTGATTTGGACAATGTTATTATCTAGATCCCTTTAATTTAACTATAATTTGCCTCTTATTTTTCAGGCAGAATACACACTCTGCATTCTAAAATATCATTTGCTACCTCTAAAATTATAATTTATTGGGGCTCGTTAATGATTTGGGGTAAATTTGTTTGGCATTTCAGGGACATTGCCCCTAGCCCATTAATTTTTTTTTTAACTGACTCACGTGGTTTCTAGGGTGCACCAGCCACAGAACGGATCCCCATCACGCGTCGTTGGGCCGATGCACGTGTCACAGGTCTCATACTGAGCACAGTTAATGATGTCTAATTTCAGCAGCTATTCAGAAGAAGAAAAACATACATACAATATTATGGAATATTTATGATATAATTGTGAGCGTTGCGTTGTCTTTATACTTTTTGTTTAGTTTTCTGTGGGAAGTAGGTTCCTAATTCTTGTCAAAAAGAGTTTGGAGAATTCTGTGTGACTAACCCCACGAAATGTTGTACAAATCCAGAAAGAGTCTTGGTGTTTTAATTCTCACAGGAAGGATTATGGTTCATATTCATCACGTATCAAATTCATAGTGATAGTTTAAAAATATAGAGATCGCTGCTTGAAAGGTGATGCAACATTTGATACAGCAAAAATTGTTCTAAAAGATTTTTTTCCAAATCATATCTCTATTACTGATAGTCGGGCCGAACGGTTAGGATAAGGGTTACGCGATATTCGGTTTGAATTAGGTTTTGGGGTAGGGTTAGAAATTTGTGCCTGTTTATGAAAAAATAGCAGACCAAATGTCGCCGGAGCATATGTCATAACACTGCTTGAATAATCGCTTCTGAAAATACTGGTTTCCCCTCAAACTTGCCAAAATCAAAATAACATTTTTCCTGATGATTACCTCTGAGGTGCTCAAGATGTACAGTTCCTCTTTCTCCTCATCCAAATGTATGTCACTCAAGATATTTGTGGTAGCAAGGTTGACAGTTTCGTACACTCTGGCACTGTCGTTAGCCTCTATGTGCACCTGAATGGAAATATTCAATATACCACAGTGAGTGATTGAGAATAAAAACAATTCTATGATTTTATTCAAATCACTGAAATGGCTATAAATTTTAAATGCCTGTCACTTTTATTTGTGGATACATGTATAAAGCAATGCTAGAAAAAAGTATTAAAAAAAGAAAGGAAAAAAGTAAAAGGACGATCTTTCAAATTTGAATGGCCCAAAACCTGAACCTGGTGGCCCCAATCAAAGAAAAACAAATTATGTAATATTCAGGCCAGTGGAATTGAGCATCAGTTAAATTTCATGGCCCAAAGCTAATTTTTAGTGGCCCTGGGCCAGCGGGCCTGTGATAATTTTGTATTACAGCGGTTTCTGAATGAGTTTTAATCAAACAAACATTGTTTTATGTTTAGAATAAAATATGTGCTTTTGCAGTTCCCAAACTAAGTTTTCGTCTAACTCGCAAACAAATTATTTTGAAGCACCCTATAATCAAACTTTACTATCCCTTTACGTATACATGTACATTTACCTTGTGCAGGGCTCCACCAGTTGAAGCAATGAAGGCCACTGTTTTATTTTCTAGTGACATCACAGTGATAGCAGAGGCAGGTCCCTCCAAGTGATCAACTGCTGCGTAACCAGTCAGTGGTTCTGAAGCCTCTGCATACTTGAAGATGGGAATACCATGGAGAGATGCTTCACACTGGACCTCCTCTGAAGCTGCAGAACCTCTAGACACATCAAACCCCTTATAAAAAAAGTCAGAGGTAAATGAGTGGCATGTTTCATGGTGAATAATATTTTAATGAAGTGGTGTAGACAGAACTCAGCATTGGGGGGAGGGGGGCTCCAACCTGTGAGCACCCTGGAAGCTTTTGGATTTTAGCTATTCAAAGCCCCCAAATCAAAACTTCTAACAAGCAACAACAAAAAGTTGCTGGGCCTTGGGACTGGTGGGAGGGGGGGGGGGGGGGGGGGGGTAGGGGCTGGGCTCTGGCCTAGGACCCCCCCCCCTCCTCACTACGAAATTGTTTTAATGGTACCCATGGACCAGTAAGTGGTAAATGAGTGGTAATTTTCAATGGTGAATGGTAATGATATGGTACCCTGGTGCGGTTTGTTATTCCGAAGGTTCGTTAAATTCAGAACACACAAATTTTGTATACCTGAGGGTTCGTTAATCCAAAAATGAAATAGGGTTCGTTAAATTGAACAATCTTTTGCATTAACCAGAAGGTTCGTTATTCCAAAGGTTCGATATTCCAAAGGTTTGTTATTCCGAAGGTTTGTTATTCCGAAGGTTCGTTTATCCGAAAATAAAATCGGGTTCGATATTCCAAAGGTTCGTTAATCCGAAAATTAAATGAGGTTCGTTTTGCGGAAAATGCAATACATGTAGGGTTCGTTAATCCGAAAATGGTATGGGGTTCGTATTGGACCTTTCGGATTAACGAATCTCATTTCATTTTCGGATAAACGAACCTCATTTCATTTTCGGATTAACAAACCTCATTTCATTTTCGGATTTACGAACCTTCGGAATATCGAACCCGATTTCATTTTCGGAGAAATGAACCTTCGAAATAACAAACTTTCGGAATAACGAGCTGGAACCATGGTACCCATGCCATATATACCAGACTGTTTGTGTGTCTGTGTGTGCATGAATATGTGAGTTTGTAATAATTTCAAAGCATGTATTTAAGTTGTATCAATAATTTGTATTTTTAAAGTCCCTTACCTTACCATGTTATGTTATTTGTGTTATGTTAGATATATACCTCGCACAAAAAGTTCCGCAATCAAGGTTTGCACATTAATAACTTTTTTATTACGCTATTACCATTCATAAATTTGGTATCATTGGAAAGCGTGAATCCTCCTCTTTACATTGATATAACATTTGCTATGAATATTTTATCATGGAATGTGCATTGCATCCAAATGTAGGGCAAAGTCAAAAGTGAAATGTTGCAAAATGCACTGATTTTGTCAACAGAGTGCCTTCCTTGGCTTGAATGGAGGTGAGGTGGTCATGCATTCAAGCCACGTTTTAATCTTCAAACAAAAGGAAGGCACACTGTTGACAAAATCAGTGCATTTTGCAACATTTCATTTTTTACTTTGCCCTACATTCGGATGTAATGCACATTCCATGATAAAATATCCATAGCAAATGTTATATCAATGTAAAGAGGAGGATTCACGCTTTCCAATGATACCAAATTTATGAATGGTAATAACGTAATAGGCATTCAAGCCACATTTTAATCTTCAAACAAAAGGAAGGCCCTTTGTTGACAAAATCAGTGCATTTTGCAACATTTCACTTTTGACTTTGCCCTACATTTGGATGCAATGCACAATTCATGATGAAATACTCATAGCAAATGTTATATCAATGTAAAGGGGAGAATTCACGCTTTCCAATGATACCAAATTTATCAATGGTAATAACCTTATAGAAAAGTTATTAATGCGCAAACCTCGATTGCGGAACTTTTTGTGCGGAGTATATATAAGCAGAAAATACATTTGTTATTACACAATTGGCATTATCAAAATCACTTTTAAATTATTTAAGTGGTCTGCATGTAAATACAAATATTGAAATGTAAAACTTTGCAACCAAAAATGCACTAAAATTCTAATATGATGGAATACATTCCAATTCATTGTATTTTAATTGTTAGGACAAATTAGGATGATTGTTATATTATTTTTGCTATTGTTTCATATTATTTTTTCAGGCAAGTAAATTTTCCCTTTGGGCAGGTACAATTTGATAAGTCATGATTTCACTTGCCTAAACGAGCTGGTAAAAAAATATAGCGTGTATCTTTAACTTACCCATATGCAAATATGAGTCCAAATTATTTGAATCAGTTTTAATGATATCTCAATAGTATTTTTGGTGAGTAGTACGTCAGCATTATTCAGATAGTGGGTGGAAAATGGTATATGAATGACCGTAAATGAATGGTGAGAACAACTTTATGACCAAATGTTGGGTGTTGGCATACTCTAGTATGACCATTTACTTTATAGAAAAGTTGGGGCACAGTATTTGAATGGTTAATGGAATGAAGGTTCAAGAAAGGAAATGAAAATGATTAGTATAGATAACTGTGGATAACGCGTATGAGATGTTGTTTACAAGGAACTAGTTAAAGAAATCAGGTGGGAAAATAAAACATTATTAACTTAAAATGACATCAGTTGCATTCATCCCAAAATGTGATTTTTGAATTCTAGAATTTCTTTTAAATCCATCTTTTTGAAGAAAAAAATTATTATCATATACATATCATGTATGAATTCTCTATTAAGTCAGTGCAATAGTCAAATTTGTGTTATCTTTATGTTGAGACTACTTTAAATTATTTGTGGATTTGGTATCTCAACATTGGAAAATTCTCTGTGATATACATGACTGGTACAGTCATTACAGTGCTATACCACTGAGTTTATAGGGTTTATATTTATAGGTATACCATTGCAAAGTCATGTGCCCTTTTAAAAATAAATGTTGACCCAGAAATCGCTAAATTATTTTTCATTAAAATCACTACCATTATTTGATGGCACAATGCGTTGCATTGTAAACTCATCCTCGAATGCATCCACTTAGTATTATACAGTAGTATTTAATTTTGGGCTAAAAATGGTTGGACAATGGTCAATATTGATTCCATCAAAAAATGAAATACATTTAGTAAAAAAAAACACAGAAATACATAAGAAATTCAAAAACCAAAGAAATACAGTATGGAAAATTCTGGCTGTCTCAATTTTTAATGTTGAAAGAACTACTTTGTTAATAAAGTCATCAAGAATATTCATGCATAAACTTAGCATATGAGCAATGAATATTGATTTATACACGAAAAGAGAATTTCTGGGCCATTCTTGGTCACGTGTGTGACCCAAAACATGACAAATTTTGAAATGGGATGCTTATATTTCAGTAGGTATGAGACTATAATGATTTTTACTTCATATGTGACTTGAATATGTTGTAGTCTTTCAAACTTAACACAAAAGATTTTATAAGGATTACGTAACTCAATGTCAGAGGTCAAATGGCATGGGTCACGTGTGTGACTTCGCACGGAGCGCTTTTTTCATAACTAAATTTCATTTGGAAAATTCTTTAAAATATGAATAGCTATAATGTTCATCTTATTACCAGAGAAGTACTATACATTTGTAAGTACAACAATAGCAATGAATGAGAATTATATCAAACCGTTGTTTTTTATAGTACTAAATTATGTGGCAACGTCTGGTCACGTGTGTGACATTTTGGGGTGGTCACGTGTGTGACATGTACAATATGAATGGAAAAATGGGAATTTTATAATATCGGGTTTAGAAAAGAATGAAAGGTTGAATTTTTACAAAGTTGGTATCAACCTGTACAGGAAAGTGAGAAGAATGAGCTTGCTAATTATCCTTTTGATATCTTGATTATTTTCTGAATTATGATTATTAGAAAAATATTGAAATATGTAAATTTATGCAAATGAGTAAAAAAGTTTCATTTTAAACTTCAAATCATGTATTTCATGAAACTTTACACATGGATCATTCCAAAAATGGAACAAAACTACAGAAAAATAAAACTTCAATTTTTCCGAAAAAGTTTCACTTTTCAAAGAATGGCCCTTCTGCATAAATTAATTAATTGATTTAATTAAAAATTTAAAATTTAAAAAAAAATGACTATGAAGTCTTGCAAATGTTGTGGCGGCCACGCACTTGTAATAATAAATAAATAAATATATAAAAATATTTACGATTGAAGAGTTCAGATTTGAGAAATTCAAATGTGTACGAAGTAGTGCAATATGAGTTAGCGAATATCACTTTGCATTTTCGCCTATGGGTCATTCCGTGTCAATTCAACCAAAAAAAATGGAAATTTACACCTTACCTTCTTCAATTTTGCTCATATGTGGTTTTTAGGGTTATTCTGGCTGAAAAAGCCGAAATTTCAAATATGAGCGCAATCGGACGTACGGTTTTCGCGTTATGACACGCCCATTTGTACCGATTTTCGCTAAAACGGCCGCGCCCGGCAATACGAAAACGACCATATCTCTGTAACCCCTGGGCCAAATATGTTGAAATTGGTGCCTATGGAAAGCTAATTTCATGAGGAATCCATTTTTAAAGTCATTTTATAAGTAGGAGCAACTTGAAATGTATTGACCTTTTCACCTTTACTTTGACCTTGAATTTGACCTTGTGGGACAGGTGGCGCGAAGATTAATTTCGTTAAAAATCGTACCCCTACATGTTTTCTACAAAATATAAAAAAATTAGAGTTATATATATAGAGAGAGAGAGAGAGACAGACAAAGAAAAAATTCTAGTTTGGTATCCACACATTGTATGCATAACCATACTGTATGGTATACAATACGTATACATTGTATACAAATACATTATTTGCACTGAACACCTGTACTTTAAGAAGATATAGCAAGCAAACAAAGAAAAATATAACTCTAATTTTTTGATATTATGTAGAAAACATGTAGGGGTACGATTTTTTACGAAAATAATCTTCGCGCCACCTGTCCCACAAGGTCAAATTCAAGGTCAAAGTAAAGGTGAAAAGGTCAATACATTTTAAGTTGCTCCTACATAAAGAATGACTTTAAAAATGGATTCCTCATGAATTTAACTTTCCATAGACACCAATTTCAACATATTTGGCACAGGGGTTACAGAGATATGGTCGTTTTCGTATTGCCGGGCGCAGCCGTTTTAGTAAAAATCGGCGTGTCGTAACGCGAAAACCGTACGTCCGATTGCGCTCATATTTAAAATTTTGGCTTTTTCAGCCAAAATAACCCTAAAAACCAAATATGAACAAAATTGAAGAAGGTAAGGTGTTATCGATTGGTTGAATTGACATGGAATCACCCCTATTACTTATTCATATGACATTCATTTGCAATAGAATGTTCACACATTACTCAGTGATCATGTCAAATCACAGAAAAACACATTTTATCAACAAAGAATACTTACAGGATTTTTACAATTGTCTGATTTGAAGAAGTGTGGAATTGTAGTTTTTGTCCGACGATCGACCTCTAGAGAAGAACATTCATATGCAGCATCCACAAATTTCTCCTGAATACTATTCATAGTGTAGAAGCACATAGAAGAATTGGTTCCATCTGAGAATACAGCATACAATAAGTCATCCGTGGTATCAATCCCGAGTGACGTAGCTAAATCGAGACCGGCGGGTCCAATATATGCAGATTGTAGTAGACCAAGATTGCATGAAAGTACAATTTCCATGTATTGGGCAAGTTCTTCATTAACAACATTTGAAAGGCAAATGCGCCCTAATTTAGACCTTGGAGTAGCATCTAACGAGTCATGAAGAGCAAAGAACATATAGTCCGGCCACATCAAAATTTGTACAAAATTAACATCTTTTGTAGCATAGTCTGTACTTTGCTGGATACTGAATGTAAACTGGTCGCCAACATTAGCCTCACGTATTGCTATAGGATAAAAATCTGACACAGTAACAGAAGCCCCAACATAGAAATACAGGTTGCCATCTGAAGCCATAGCAACTTGTCCAACAAACCTACTATTACTTCCTGTTATTGTCACTGTAATGGTGTCATCAGTGTTACCATCATAGAGTGACAAATCTGTCATATCCACATAACCGCATTTACCATCAGCTCCCGTGCAATATATGAGACCCCCAAAGGGAGCAGGAGCTTCAGCTAGGATTTTGTTTGGATTTTCACATGGGCTTCCGCAGTCGTCAGGGTCTGTACTGGCGTTCCTGACGTGATTCAGCTCGGTGTCCAGCACAATGATGGTGGACATCGCCCCAACGTAGACCTGCTCTGTGCCACTGACATTGCTGATCAGGAAGTGGTTCAATTCCTTGCTCGGATCGCCCTCAAACGCCCCCTTCACATACGTCAAGAGCGCCCCCTCCCTCGTCCCCTCGATGCCTCTTGTCGAGAAAACGACTGAAACCAGGAGGATGCAAACTAGCGCACTCAATGACGGGGTTGGTATGAGCGCCATGCTGGGGTTGGGTTGCGCAGTTTCAGTTACAGAGTCACAGAACTGGAAATTACGTGAGGAAAGGATCTTGGTACTTCAAGAGATAACCTGCAAGGAGATGTGGAAAGTAAAAGATTTTCCTATTTAATTAATGTAAAAAACAATTTTAAAAAACATGTGTATTGTACACAGACTAGTGCCCTCAGAGATGACCCTATGAACACCATGCTGGGTTTGAGTTGTGCAATTTCGGTTACATAGTCATGCAACTGGACATGACGTGATGAAAGGATCTTGGCAGATGGCAATCTGAAAGAAGAGATAATCGGCAATAAGATGTGAAAAGTATTTAAAGAAAAGTCTAAATAAGTGTATGAAATTTGTAAAAATTCAAACATTATATAGCAACGCTCGAAAATTAGCACAGGCCCGATGGCCTGGGGCCACCAAGAATTGCCATCAGGCCAGTAAAAAAATCATATTACCAATGTTTGGTGGCCCGATCGGGCCACCAAATGTTGGCACCATGGTGCAGAAAATTATGGTTATCATTTGCAAATTTAGTACCTCACAGAAAACACTTGATTTGTGGTTTGAAAAGAAAGGAAAGAGAGGTCAATAAATAAAAGTTGCAGAACGCAATTTTCTCCCTTAGAAGTCTGTGCCGTTATAAATGTCGCAGAGCGCATAATTCACGTTCACAAGAAAAAGAGGCATTGTCCCCCCCCCCCCCTCCCTCAGTTTGTGCTGTTGCCTCATATGAAAGTCCTCCCTTCATCTTGCATGGTAAATTAAAGTAATTTAAACTACTTTCAGGGGGTGTGTGATCGCTAAAAACAACAACACAGATCACCAATTCATTGGGAGTAATGCTACATTGTAGGTATATCCTGAGTGTGACCAGCTAAAAACACATCATGCTTGTTTGTGTGCGATGCCTCTCTGATTCACGATTTTTATCGGCAAGAATAGGGTTTTAATTCCTCTTTGATTCAAGTCAACGTAAAATAGTCATTTTACTTAAGTTTTTCTTTATTTTTGGGGGGCCAGCAGATTTTAGTTTCGGGCCAGCAAAATTGGAAAAAGACTTATTACCGGGCCACCAGCAAAAAATGTTAATTTCGAGCATTGCATTAATAGAGAAACTGACCAGAAATATATAATGTGATTAAAAAAGAGCAAAGAAAATGGGATTCCAATGGGATTCCAACCCGAGACCTCCGGATTGCTAGACCGGCGCTCTTAACGACTGAGCTATAGAAAACCCTTAATCGGTGTTCGTCCCTGAAACCCCTTAGTTTTCATTGCTCGTGTGGTCAGAAGCTATTATAAACCTGACATAAACCTGAAGGAAAGAAATCAACTTGGGGATATATGCGAGGGATCACCGAAGTGATGCAGCTTTTTGGTATAATTAATTCAAACATATAGAGAAACTGACCAGAAATATATAATGTGATTTAAAAAGAGCAAAGAAAATGGGATTCCAACGGGATTCGAACACGAGACCTCCGGATTGCTAGACCGGCGCTCTTACCGACTGAGCTTTAGAAAACCCTAGATCGGTGTTCGTCCCCGAAACCTATTAGTTTTCATTGCTCGTGTGGTCAGAAGTTATTATAAACCCGACATAAACCCGAAAGATAGAAATCAACTTGGGGATATATGCGAGGGATCACCGAAGTGATGCAGCTTTTCGGTGTAATTAATTCAAACATAAAATTATAGAGAAACTGACCAGAACGCTTCTGGGTCAAAACCACTATCTCGGCACAATTGGTGAAATATTGTGTGCGATTTAACTTTACACCAGCAAAATTGTCATTTTATTTGATAATGAGTTTCCTTCTCGTAAAAGTGACCATAATTGTAAAGCAATTTAAAATGAAATAAGCAAATGACAGGGGATAGAATATGGCCGAATCACTTAAAACCCCATGTCGCCAAAACAAAATTGTTCAGTTTTGAGTACACAGAAGCAGAACAAGTGCTGTTTAATGACACCAGCACAAGGTTCCATAAAATGTAATAAAAGTTTTGATGATCCCACTTCATTTGAAATTTTGATGCCCATTGGAAATGTGTCGCCAAATCTACTGAAACATACGTAACGTTACTGTTATTATACTAAATAATAGGATATGCTTTAGATGCTGACATCTGTACAATTATCTTGTTTTTCTAACGAAGAGAATATTGTATACAAGAAAAAACATGTTCGAAAATCCAGATACAAAACAAATGTGACTGGGAACATATGAAACATACAGCATAAAAAGGTAGATTTAAGAGGTGAAACATACGTTACTACAATTTCAAAATATACTGCGTAACCACTGTAATATGAATGACTATATTCTGGAGATGAGGCCAATGAAGTAGATCGTTATTACGCAAAAATGAAAACTAAGTTCAACTAAATGTTGCCAATTTAACCGATTGAATGCAAAGATGTAACTTACGTGATGTAACATACGTTACCATGCATCAATAAATGTGTGTATAATAAGATATTTATTATCTAAATTGACAATTCATTCGTGTACGTCATTTATAATATGTGGTTCAGGGTCAGCTGAGTAACCAATTTCAAGGCCAACATGGTAGCCGAAAAACACTAAATGTAACTTACGTTATATACCCATAGTGACACTTACATTACGGCCCGGCCATATATTGCCGTGTATCATTAACGGATGCCTGACTAGATGCGAGGTTCAACAATATTTTGTAATGGTTTTCTACACACTTTGTTGCTTATTTTCATGATTGCAACCTTCAATTACCAACTTTAAAGCTAGCTAACTCTCATGTAAAATGTTGAGGGTAACGTATGTTACATCTCTTTATTAAAATTAAGTACAGTATTCTTGCAGAGTAATATTAAGTGATCATATTTTCGGATTATATACTGTTATGTATGTCATTTAGATTGGCATTGAAAGTTAACGTTTTGCAAAAACTTTATTTTTTCATTTTTCTGACTTTTCAATTGTGCCACGAGCAATGAAAACTAAGGGAATTCGGGGACGAACACTGATCTAGGGTTTTCTAAAGCTCAGTCGGTAAGAGCTCCGGTCTAGCAATCTGGAGGTCTCGGGTTCGAATCCCGTTGGAATCCCATTTTCTTTGCTCTTTTCTAATCACGAAATTTTAAAAATATACTTGTAGTATGTATACATAATACAGGACACAAACTAGCGCCCTCAGAGATGGGGATGGTATATGAACGCCATGCGAGGGTTGGGTTGCGCAGTTTTGGTAACAGAGCGGCGGAACTGGACATGACGTGAGGAAAGGATCTTGGTAGATCCAGTCTGAAGAAGAGATAAACTACACTGAGATAGATGTGAAATAGAATGTAGAAGATGGTCTCATAGTGAATATATATTTAAATATAAAACGTATCTGTATACTCCTGTATTGACATTTATTTATAATTGGCAAGATTCAGGTCTGATCATTTCTCTGAAATGACTTATACTCCTAAAATTTCAATAAATGAAAATGTGCAAAATTGGGCTTTGATCCATCGTGAAGCCAAATTTTCTTTGCTCATTTTCATTTGTTTTATCATATTTTGGTTGATGTTTATATGTTTTATACTCCTTTGAATTACAAAATATATATTGTTTTTTTACTTTTCAGTTGTACTGGGCACATTTAATGCTGTTAGGTAAAGAAAAAATCCCGGATCGTTCTCGGATCGGTAGAATTCAAAATCGCTAACGAGATTCTCGGATCGGATCGGATCTCGGAAAAAAATAATATTGCAATTTGCTCTGAAAAAAATGCAGCGTTGTAGACTTATCTTTCTTGTTTTATATGCCAATAATATTAACAATGTTGACGCTTTGAGGCATGCACATATCAATCTTTACAGAAAAACAGTTACAGACTATTCAGAATTAACTAAGTTTCGCAAGAAAAGTATTTTTTCCGAAATGAATTGGGCCTAGAAATCGATCGTTTGTTCAGCATCGCGCCACACATTCACAGAACTCAGCCGGCTAGTCACGGGGAAACATCACATGTAAATTTGTACGATCTTCTTGGTGAGAGCCTTCAAAAAGTGGCTATAAATTTGCCTTTTTGTGATCAACACAATTTTGGTAGTCTACTTACATGATAACATGGCATTTGAAAGCTGAACAGATTACAAAAAATACCACCAAAACAACGAAAAACTGCGCTGAATATATTGATAAATTTCCAAAGCACGTTCGTGAGGGAAGGTTGAAGTAGTTACGGTACCGGTAGCAGCAAGTTTTCGGGCCGCTGCACTGCTGGCATGTTACACGCATATTCGCTCGTGTACGGGTCTTTGTTTCATACGCCGGATTCATCCGCGATCTGTTATTATATGTACAGTTGTTATTTACCGATTTTTTAAGTAGTTGTTTGCATTGCTTTGGGGCTCAGTTTTTTTCTGTTCAGCTTTTAAACGCCGATGCAATCATGTAAGTAGAATATCAAAACATTTAAACATGGTGCAAATAACCAAAATACGTATTTTGAGCCACTTTTAGAATGCACTGGCTGATCAGCTCGATCATACAGATATACATCTGAAGTCTCCCCGAGAACTTTGTGTGCATTCCGTCGGCAATATCGTTCAAATGACTAGCAACTTTTTCGCATCCTGTTCAATTTTCGACTGCGAAACGAATTAACGAACTAATAATTTCTCCAAAATAACCACTCGTAAAGTAAACAATATTGATTCCCCCATTCTTTATTTAAATTACACTACTTAATGGACTGTCAAACATACACATTTTCAATTATTACTGGAGAAAATGGGTCGGCAAAATCTTCCGATATTTTCTACTGAGAAAATTTATTTCTCGGATCCGTCTCGGATCCGGCTCAGAAGCGATTATCGCCGGGAAATCGGATCGTTCCCGGATCGGATAACAGCATTAGGCACATTCCACCTAAATAAAAGTTATTGCTTTAATAGAGTGGACTAATACTAATGCTGTAACCGATCATCGGATCGGCATGCCGATCCCGATCCGATCATGGCTGATCGGATCGTTTTTGCCGATTTCCGATCATGCAGAAAAAATCGGAAGATCGGATTGGAAAAAAAAAATATATATATATATATATCGTTTTTTTCTTTGGAAAATGATCCCCAAAAAACATATTTTGGGAAAATAAATGAATACCAAAGCAACATATATCCATATGAATAAGCCCAAGGTGATCTTGTATGGGTATGCTTTCATTTCAAACTGATTACCTCTCCTTTTACAAAATTACTCCCGGCGATTCTGAGCTTAGTCCCATGTGATTCTGAAAGGTTACGCCAAATTAATCACATGGGACTAAGCTCAGAATCGCCGCAAGTAATTTTGTAAAAGAAGAGGTAATCAGTTTGAAATGAAAGCATACCCATACAAGATTACCTTGGGCTTATTAATATGGATATATGTTGCTTTGGTATTCATTTATATTCCCAAAATATGTTTTTTGGGATCATTTTCCAAAGAAAAAAAACGATATTTTTTTTTTTTTTTTTTTTTTTTTTTTTTTTCTTAAATTTTTTATTAGCCGATCATCCGATCCGATCTGCGATCCGATTTCGATGATCGATACAATTTTGCCGATCCGATCAACCGATCCGATCATCAAGGTCAGTTACAGCACTAACTAATACCACATTGAACCACATTCCACTTCTGTCACAGTACATGCATATACTTTTGTCAGAATTGTCTTTATTTAGTAACTGTCATTTGCCCTGAAGAAGATCCTGCTAGGATTGAAAGCTAGGCTGTATATGACTCTCGGTATATACTTTGCTAGATATATATAGTATATTTCACTATCAATTTCACTGTCTGTCAATGTTGGTACTTCACCAGTAATAAATGGGTACCATGGTCTGGTGTTAGTTAGCCTTATTGCGCCATCATCAGTGGCAGCTCAGCTAGTATGCTCCCCGGGGAGTTGATAAAGTATGCAATATCATTGTGTTGGTTTGAGATGTACCTGATGACCATGGGTAATCATAATTAAATAATGATTTAAGCGCTTAGAGGCTCTTTGCAATATGCCCTATAAAAATGTCTATTATTATTATCTTGAGCTGTTGCTTCCTAAGTCTATAAAACAGAAACACAGAATATATATCTTCTATATGATGTCTTCAAGTATCCAATTCAGTTTATAAGAGGGGCACATAAGCAGATCACATTAAAGCATCAATACTATATAGTAAATCAAAGAGTTTCAACACATAAATGATGTATACATATAAACTTCAAACTTCAAGTTGACATACATGTATCTACATGGGAAAGTAAAGATTGTATTTTTAAATAAAATGACTTTTATGTTATCGTAAAAGCAGTGGTGTAGCATTTGTCATGTACAATGATGGAGATTGGGGGAATGCTAGGAGGGCACAATGTAAAATTTCTTTATTTGTACACAGATTTTTCCTGTATACATTTTTATTGTTTTTCGTTAATTACTGGGGGAACGTCCTTCCCACCCGTCCGTCGTTACGCCCCTGCTAAAATACAACACATATGGTACATTATTATTATATAGTCTGAAGCAGATAGTTCGGGATCAAGAACAATAGATATAGACCTCGTAGATTAATACTAGTACTGAGTTATTCTGTTTATTAACAATAAACGTTTTGACAGTGTCTTTGAATTTGTTTCAATGTTTAACCTTGTTTTTCAACACCCTATATGGTAATGGTCTGGAAAGGACAACAAAAAAATAATGTTGAGGACTGAATATAATATATATTTCAAATATTTAAAAATGTTAAAAATGAACATGAAAATCACCTTCAATAAAAATTTTAAAAACAGAATTGTTTTTTCTTCTTTTTTCTGTTGCAGCATGGATAGTAGTAGTACTATCCATGGTTGCAGGTGCAGTTTCAGTTGCGCCCAGTGACGCACCATACTCTGTAATATAATTTGTAACATAAATTTAATTATCGATATATAAAAGATAGAACTGGAGTGAAGGTGTTTTTCGAGTTTGTTTTTTAAATGTTATACAAATATTTACTAAAAGTATTTCAGGCCTCAACATGAACTTTTTTGTTTGTTTTGTTTTTTTAAACATACTAAAAAAAGTTGTCAATGTTTAGTTTGTTTTGACTACGTAAGTATGCACAATAATGCATTTCATAAAATTTCACACAAAAAAAATATTTGTGATTTATTAGTAGTTAAATAAAAGTAGATTCTCGATCCTCTATTTATGTACCTTTGAAGGTTGTGAAGTCACAACTCTGCATGTAGAAATCCCATTTACAAATATGTCAATTACAGCTCTACTTCCTGATTTATGCAGGCATATTTTCTATACATTAAATAATATTTTTCTAATCAGGAAAATGTTTTTTTTTATAAAGTCTACTAACTCTAATCTCTAGATTTCCAAAATCCAAGTCCAGTCTTAGCTGTTTAAAAAAGTTATAAATGAATCCATCGACCATCATAAACAAACTATCATTTATCAAAACATTTTGATAGCCGCTGATGTATACTGTATAACTAGTATGGTAACTGGTATCTATTATATTAATACGGTATGCTTCAACCCCCCGAATCGTGTCCCACTCGAGATATCCTCACCCCGAGATTTTGGCGACTCCCCGACCGTCGGGATCGAAGGATATACATTTTGCGGAGGACCTCGAGGCGGTCCCGAGTCTCCCCCACCCCGTGGTCATCATCCAGATCGAAGAAAAGGGATAGTCAGAATGCGGTTGCTAAAGTTAAGGCGCCGAACATCGACTACCGATTTACCACCAGGACTTTGTTTAACGAATATAAAACGGAAATAATAAAAGAAGATATATATTACCAATCATATTTTAAGTTTTAAAATTGCCAAATTAGCCAGATTTAGATCTATATAAATATTATTTTTATGCCAATGATCGATATGATCTGTATGTCTAAAATTGACAACACAATCGTAGTGTAATAGTCGCGAATTTCAATAGTTCCGTCATCGTATTGCGCAGTGTTGATAAAGCCCACGTGCGTGCATATCATGTATACAGCTGAGCGATCGAGCGTGCAGGAATTGCAGTGCAGTGCATGCAGTCTACGTGGTACGTCTAGCTGCATTGCAATTGAGTTGCGTTGAACTGCATGTGAAGCGCCATGCACTGTGCATTCGAAAATGAAATCGTTAGTTTTCAAGTTTTCAAGGGGGGGTAGTCGTTGCAAATGTTTTCGAATCCGAGACTGAATTGTTTTTTGACATTTTAGAAACGAAGACGAGACGAAGACCGGGGCCAGTCCTAAATCTTCGAGATCAAGACAGTGGCGTAGCGACGTGGGGGAGGGGGCGGGGGGGTGGGGGGGCACGGGGGTGCACATGCCCCCCTAATAATTTGGAAAACATATATAAGGGGACATTTATGTGCTCCCCCCCCCCAATCAGTCGCTTTTCTCTGACTAAAAACCCGCGGATTTCCGCGGGTCCCGCTAGTAATCATAATAATACGTACACATACATGTAAGTAGTACTTATGTATTGTAACCTAATATAGTAGCCATAATATTCTGTTGTTACAAGAAATACAATTTACACAATACTAGGCTACATAGTACATACCTGTACAGTAACAGTGTACTGTAATGCAGTTGCAGTGCAGTGAACCGCGGCACGGAATCTCTTCAACTTTTCAAGAGGGCTGGGCTAGGGTAAAAATAGTGCACTGCGCTAAACTATAGACAAACTTCAGATGTCACTCTGCAAAGAACGAGACTCCAGCGCATCCAAAGGAGAAATAAAACACTGTATTAAAATTAGTATAAGTCTTTTTTTGATGAACCGTCTTAGATATAGTTAATTGACAACCTAACTAGTAATGTGATGATTAAAAAACAAGCTCTACCAAAGTTGCTCCTGTAAAGAGTTATGTTTCTCTCTGGGAGTCTCTGAACCCGTGTCAAAAGCACTCACTGTGATCATATGTTTTGTACCAGTCGCAAACGGGGACTGGTGGGGGTTTCTCTGAGTGTATTATACCAGTGGCTTTGATTTATGGTGGCGGAGTACTTCCTGGTATAGACTATTCCAAGTTTAATAGGGGTGTGCACTATCGTTTTCTCGCAATTGTTCGTCATATTAGACATTAAATAACATGTATTACCACATTTTTAGAATCAGTTAGCTAATCAGTTGATAAAATATTTCTTAAAATGTTCAAGATATTTTAAGATATTCAATTTTGAACCGTTATAATTTTTTGTTTATGATGCACACACCCCTTCAACTTACAATCGGTGTTAGAAAGGGAAACCCCCTGACCGGTCCGAAGAGCACACAGCTGATTTAGATTAGTATTAGGGTACTCCCTGAGTTGAAGATCATCATCCACTCAGCATCACCATCACAACTCTCATCATCATCGTCATGATCGCCGTCGTCTTCGTCATCATCATCATCATCATCATCATCATCATCATCATCATCATCATCATCATCATCATTTCATCATCGCCACCACTATAAACCACCACAACCACCACCACCACCACCACCACCACCACCACCACTACCACCACCACCCCCACCACCACCAACCACCATCACCAACAACACCACCACCACCACCAACAACCACCACCACCAACACCACCACCAACACCACCAACACCACCAACCCCACCATTATCATCTCCAACCAAAAGCATGATCGCCATTAACCATCATTATTAGTTTCATGAATATCGTGATGACTCTTGGCGTGCTGCCTTTTTGGGTACACAGCAGTGCCAGTGGCGTAGCGCGGTCGGATTGATTGGGGAGGGGGGGGGGCACACCTTATGTATTTCTTTGTTTTTCAAAAAATGTCCCTAATTTTCCTTATTATTTGTTTTCTTCCAATAATGGGGGGTGGTGGTACAAAAGTATCAACTTCGTCACATCTTTTTGGTTAGGCCTACACTAATATAAGAATGCGATTAAAATCATCGATCAAATGAATTAGCATTATGGTGATGAACAAAGAGGGCGCATGACAGATACAGGAGTAGATGAGATGAGATGAGATGAGATGATATTAGTAGCCAAAAATATGGGTGTTCACTGCAATTTGGGGTACGATTGTTATACTTGGCACACATATTTCTTGGATCAAAAGAAGAAATTTATCCAAAGAGACACTCTGTATCTATGCAAATTTGGCCTAATTTCCATAAATTATGCAAATTTATTCATGGGAATGGATATTTTATGAAAATTGTGTTTTATTAAGATATTTGAGAGAGAACATATTCCTAATTAGGCATAATTTACATAGATACAGAGTGTCTCTTTGAATGAATTTCCTTCTTTGATCCAAAGAATATGTTCTCTTTCAAATATGTCAATAAAAACCACCATTTTCATGGAATATCCCATTTCCATTAATAAATTTGCACCACCCCCACCACCACCAACCACCACCACCAACAACACCACCACCACCACCACCAACCACCACCACCACCAACAACAACAACAACACCACCAACACCACAAACATCATTTCCAACCAAAAGCATGATCGCCATTAACCATCATTATTAGTTTCATGAATATCGTGATGACTCTTGCGCGCTGCCTTTTTGGGTACACAGTAGTGCCAGTGGCGTAGCGCGGTCGGATTGATTGGGGAGGGGGGGGCACACCTTATGTATTTCTTTGTTTTTTTCAAAAAATGTCCCTTATTTTCCTTATTATCTGTTTTCTTCCAATAATGGGGGGGGGGGGGGGGGGGGGCACGTGTCCCCCGTGCCCCCTTCGCTACGCTACCGTACACACTATGCATGTTTACCCCCCCCCCCCCCCCCCCACCACCACCACCTGCTTCGGCAGCTCTCCTCTGCATGGGGGTTCATAGCTACGTTGTAGCGTAGTAGGTCTATGGTTGTAGCTATATCTAAAATGTAAGGGCTTCTTACCCCTTTAACTTGTAGAACTTTACTTAGCTTTGTTACCTGTAGTTTATTCAAAATTCTCTTTTCTCCTCTCGTCCTCTCCTCTCCTCTCCTCTCCTCTCCTCTCCTCTCCTCTCCCTCCTCTCCTCTCCTCTCCTCTCCTCTCCTCTCCTCTCCTCTCCTCACCTCTCCCTCCCCTCCCCTCCCCTCCCCTCCCCTCCCCTTCCCCTTCCCCTTCCCTTCCCCTTCCCCTTCCCTTCCCCTTCCCCTTCCCCTTCCCCTTCCCTTCCCCTTCCCTTCCCCTTCCCTTCCCCTTCCCCTTCCCCTTCCCCTTCCCCTTCCCCTTCCCCTTCCCCCTTCCCTCCCCTTCCCCTTCCCCTTCCCCTTCCCCTTCCCCTTCCCCTTCCCTTCCCCTTCCCCTTCCCCTTCCCCTTCCCCTTCCCCTTCCCCTTCCCCTTCCCCTTCCCCTTCCCCTTCCCCCTTCCCCTTCCCCTTCCCCTTCCCCTCCCCTCCCTTCCCTCCCTTCCCTTCCCTTCCCTTCCCTTCCCTTCCCCTTCCCTTCCCTTCCCTACCCTACCCTACCCTACCCTACATAGTGTCTCTTTGGATAAATTTTCGTCTTTTGATCCAAGAAATATGTGTGCCAAGTATAACAATCATACCCCAAATTGCAGTGAACACCCATATTTTTGGCTACTAATATCATCTCATCTCATCTCATCTCATCTACTCCTGTATCTGTCATGCGCTCTCTTTGTTCATCACCATAATGCTAATTCATTGATCGATGATTTTAATCGCATTCTTATATTAGTGTAGGCCTAACCAAAAAGAAGTGACAAAGTTGATACTTTTGTATGATTATTTCCGAATTTATTTATAGACTTGCATGCACTTTGTCAAAACTAAAATGTTGTTGTATTATTTGTAATTGATATTGCACATCTGTTTGAGTTGCACAACCAATATATC
>JBAMJV010011798.1:0-27128 GCA_037951105.1 Echinarachnius parma | reverse complement strand
TACCGCCCGGACCCTGGTCCGATGCCAGGTAACAGCCCAGGAGGTCCGCTGCCATTCCGTCTACCAACCTTCAGACGCGATGCCCACAGTAGCCTTGGGTAGTCAGTTGCACCCAGACACGCCAGCAGTCAGAAGTGATGTCCCTAGCGGCCCCCACCCATGTCTCCCAGCGGTTAGCAGCGACACTAGCAGTGGCCCTGTTAGCCTGCTGAAACCCGTGCCGCCAGACGCAATGATTACAGCAGCCGACTGCAACCAGGCCTTTCAGCATCCAAATGCGAACCCTGGTGTGGCTGAGACTACTCGCAACAACCAAGCCTTTCAGCAACCCCTTGGCAGCCAAGCAGTTCATAAGCCAGTGAACGCGTACCCCCAGGTCGTACAGGTGTTGTAGCGCCGTTCATGACAAGTCAGAATGATAACTTCGGACAGCACTTGTCACTTGTGGCCCCCGATCAATGTGTAGGACTGATAGCGAGTTTTATCTTTGAAGTAGGTTTAATTTTAGAATTAGATGATTAGAAAGTATAACCACGATATTTAAAGGACCGTTAGTTTAGATGATGGACTGTTAGCATTTAGATGATGAGCTGTAAGAATTTAGATGATGGACGGTAAGAATGGTTAGCTTACATGGCACGTAGTGAATTATGTTGGAGTTGATGTCGACGGAAAAAGCACAGCGCTGTGTAATTAAGGATGTGATAGGAAAAGTGAGAGTTATTATAAACGAAATAGTTATGCTCTTTATTTTAAGCACTTGGAGGGCTACATTCAGCACCTGTTCGGTGCTCGCATAGGGACAGCACCGCCTGTGCTGGTTTGGCACTAGTACAAGTACTTGAGGTGTTACCGAATTTGCACTTTTGGTGCTGAGAAATCCACATTGTGTGTGATGAATAAAACCCATAGTGCTAAAAGATAATACGGGGGAGGGGGGGGGGGGGGGGGAGGGGTGGCTTCGTTAACTCGGAACTTAATTTAACTCATATGTATTTCGTGGTAAAAGAAGCAGGATAAAGATGTCCGATAGTAGGATTCGAACCTTGGATCCCACGCGTCCAAGTCAGACACATACCGACTGAGCTAACTCGCATCACGGGAAGCCGAATGCACACTAACGAAAGTATCATACAGTTTCTATTGTTACGAACTTAGCACGTTGTGGTGCTGTTCTCACAGCACCAGTTTTTAGCACCGATCTTTTAGCACACCGCAGACGTTTATTCACTACTTACACTTGTAGTGCTAAATTAGCTCCTCAAGGTGCACTGCACGATCGCGAGTAGCACTCGTTTTTAGCACCTTCATTTTTAGAGTGTGGTATCGCTCGTACGTTCGTGTCACTAGTGTTGATCTGTATAGTTCCTATCCTATGCCTAACAAGTTACCATTTTATATGGCATTTCCATCCGCAAGACCACTGAATTTCTCATTCTGACGTGCACCACCTTTAAATAGATCAGGAATACGATGATGAACAAGGACGCAATACCTGAAAAGGGACAATGAATAAAGACGATTAACAACGAAACGTTTTCTTATCACATAATTATGTTACCTGTTGTTACCTTATAATTAAGAACCCTGGTTGACAACTAAAATTGCATAATTATGTTGGCATTATTAGCATTATCTTGCAGCCGTAAATAGAATCAAGCTAAGCTAGTGATGATTTATACATATGGGTCCAGGTCCCATAATTCAAATTGGTTTCAATATTTATATTGATTTCAACTAGTTTCCAATATTTATATTGATTTCAACTAGTTTCCAAATGGAGCCAAATGCCAGTGAACATGTAGTCTAGCTCTAGACCCTCGGAATCTGATCTCCGCCACCCCGAAGATCCGGGGTGGCGGAGATCAGATTCCGAGGGTCTAGAGCTAGACTAGTGAACATGGTGAACTGGTATCAACTCGGAATTATTTGCTTTCTTTTACATAAACTTCCAATTTGTCAACTGATTGATTCAATTGTAAATTGTCAACTGATATGAAATTTAAGTTGGTTTAATTAGAAATTTGACTCGATTATTATCAATTTGAAATTTAAACTGGTTTCCAATTGGTTTCAATTGGACCCATGCAGTTGTTTAATTGTCCATATTTTCTGAAATTCGAGTTGCATATCGATTTCAAATGGAATTCTCAACGCAAATTTTTCAAACTGTTATAATTATTTCGTTCGCCCTGTGGCTGTATGTATAATTATACGGACGGAAATCCAATCAATCTGCCTTAGTGGCGGAAGCATTATACAATAAGCATTCGATCTGATTGTTGCGAAGAAAATGCATTACAGTTAACTTACACAAAGCAAAAAGCCCAGAACTATAGCCGCGATACAGGGATGATGAGCCTTACTCCCTCCACCACCTGCAGTGAAAACACCGACCAAATAGAGAGAGGGTGATGGGGAGGAGTAAGATAGATATAAATGGGGAGAAAGAGGAAATAGGGGGGGGGGCGAATGTAAGTGTGGGGCATCATTCTGTTTTGTTTGTTTTATAAATAAGGCGTAGACTACTAAATTATGCATAATACCACCGGGTATTTCTGTACTATGTTCTAGTCCTGGGTTTTCTGTCCTGGGGTGATGCATAAAGAGTTGCGATCAATCGCAAAATTGCGATTAATCGCAAGATATAAAATGCGCCTCAGTGCGCGAATCCAATTGGCAGATGTCTCATGTTTTCTGACTTGCGATATGCAACCCCCCAGGACAATTATCCTAAAAATGTGCAGGGCCCATATAATTCAACTATTCAAGTATACATACCAAGATATATCGACCAGCGGAAATCATGATCTATTCAACGATTTGAAAAAATACATATATTATGCTCGGATGAAAAACAAGCAAACAAATAAACCCGAAATAAAAAACAATAATAATTTAACGAGTATAAGTAAATTACACATATATTATTGGTCGACTTCCGTGGCCAGGAGGGGGCAAATAGCTTGGGATTTATTTTTATTCCGTATACTATAGAGGCCCCTAATAATTTGACAAAACAATATAAACATAAGGGGACAATAATTCTTGAGAAAAAAACCCAATAAATACATAAAGTGTGGCCCAAACAAATAAATAATCCGCGTGCCCACTATCAGTCCGACTACGCTATAGTCTATAGCATGCAATATACATGTACGTACCTGTAGGAGATGGACTGGTTGACAACAGGGCACTGGGCGAGACTGAGGGATCAATTGTTGAGAAATCGTCTTGAGTAGGATAGAATATGACATCACCACAGGAGTCCAGAGGAACAGTAGCACCGCTTTTCATGGAACAGCATTTGACGGGTAACTTGGGGTGTATCCAATAATAGATAGCGCTGATAAAAGTCTCATAAATGTTCTGATCTCCGCGAAGAGGAAGTCGTTTCAAGTTCTGCTGACAAACCAAATCTCCAGAGCCATCGTTCCCAGATGTTGCATTGCAACGAATCGTCTGCCACTCAGTTTCCGAAAAATTGTTTCCAAGTTCACATTTTGCTTTTCCCGGTGGATAGGTAACGGATATAATAGGTACTCGACAACAGATTCCACCCTTCTATCGACAATTTCAATAATGTGAACACGGTAATTGCCCTTATCTATGACCTGGAGGTTGGAGATGGTGAAAGTTACGGTAAAGTTTCGTTGGATGCGATCATAATGAAAACCAAAACGTTCAAGCTGTCCAGGTTTGAATGAACTGTTAAGAGTCTGTTCGTTCAAGAAGAGTGGCTGATCACGATCAGAAACAAATACACTACAAATGGTTTTTAATTCTGGATCACTTAGTTCTTGGTCGAAAGACAACGACACGTTA
This sequence comes from Echinarachnius parma, assembly GCA_037951105.1. NCBI lineage: Eukaryota > Metazoa > Echinodermata > Echinoidea > Clypeasteroida > Echinarachniidae > Echinarachnius > Echinarachnius parma. The sequence goes on along the minus strand of JBAMJV010011798.1, from coordinate 23,303 downwards.
GATCCCAAAGGATATTCTTCAGTCTTTACTAAGATGAGAAAACGCGTACAAAGAAGCACCAAGTAAGGAATCTCCGTCATGCTTGGAAATTCACGATCATTATCTGTAAACAAAAAATAGGAAAAAACATCTTAATGTAAAAAAAAGAAGAAATTTAAGTATAAACAAGTCAACTAACCCTTACCCGACCGCTAATCATAAGTATAACCCCAACCCTATTCCTATACCGAACCTTAATAACCCTGTAGTCATGTCAATAATTCTTACCATATTCATACATTGGCGTACCCAGGATTTTTCAAGGGAGAGGGGTTTTTTTTTGTGTAAAATTTCCGAAGTCGAGACCAAGTGCCTTCCAAATTTTCGAGGCCGAGATCAAGGCCACTAGTGGTGGGGGGGGGGGGGGGGGGGGGTGTGGTGTCCGTAGAAAACTTTCGAAGCCGAGACCAAGAAATTTCAATATTTTGGAGCCAGAGACCAGGATTCTTCGGATGTTGAAGCCGAGACCACGTTCATGACGGTCGAGACCGCTAAAAAGTGGTCAAGACCAGCAAAAAATTAGAAAAGGGGGGGGGGGGTTCAAACTCCCTAAAACTGCATTTTTTTGGTCAAAGGGGGGTTAAAAAACCCTAAACGCCCCCCCCCCCCCCCTGGGTACGTCTTTGTATTCATAACGTGGTGTGGCAAGATCGGTAGAGCGCGCACTCTCTGATCTCGAGATCCCGAGTTCGAACCCTGGCCACTCCGTTTGTCCTTCAGCAAGACAATTAATCCACATTGCTGCTCTCTACCCAGGAGTATAAATGGGTACTTGGTCGGGTGTTAATTAGCCTTCAGCACCCGTAGGGCAGCTTGGGCTAGTATGCTCCCCTGGGAGTTGAGATGGTGTACAAGATAATTGTGCGGGTTTGAACGGTACCTGATGACCAAGGGTAATAATGCGCCTCTGAATAGGGCACCTAGATACATGGCGCTCTATAAATGCTATACAGTGCGAGTAAAAAACCAGAACGTCAATGACGTAGCGCTCATCCGCATCTCGCAACATCAAATATTGTAAATTTTATGTGGTACACTTTTGAACTGGTCAAAAAATAAAAATTTGATGCCCTGGAAGGGACATAATTTCATTTAGCTGTACAAGATGAAATAGAAACTAAAGGAAATGGAATGAAAATTGGTTGAAAAATATATAGTTTTATGACAAGCAGGACTCAAACTTAGTAAGAGATAAATGTAAACATACAGTACTCACCTTTTATGATGATAAGAAAAGGACAGAGGTATAAATAGTCAGTAAATTGTCAACAGACAAATTTGGCAAAATAACAATTTTGTAAGGGACAAAAACGAGTTAGTGTGAGAAAATTGTCAAAATATTTAAACAAATTGAAGAATTAGGAGGTAACAAGAGAATGAAAACAATGCATGCATAATACTGATGAATTAAAACAAAATTAAATATTGTGATCTTTTAGCCATTTTGCACTCAGGTGTATTGGATGTTGTGCTTGCCTTGAGTGCAAGATGTTGCCAACTACCGCAACTTGGAGGCAGATCACACATCCTATTATTCACAAGAATTGTATCCAAAGCTTATTGTGAAATATCTGCCATAGAATGTAACATCCCATACAATTTGAGAAGGGCTATTTGATGAAATGCTACTCCCTTTGAGAGAAAACAATAAGAGAAAACAATAAGAGAACAATAAGAGTTTTTTGAAGAAGAGGAGTTAGTGAGTAAAAATCTTTTATGGCAAATTGAATACTGTTTATAACCGAAACAATAAAAAAGCATGCATAAAATGGAAGAGAACACAAAACACTGTGATCCTTCAGCCACTTTGCACTGAGTATTTACATATAGTTGTAATATTCTTTCAAGTGCAAAATGTTGCCCGGCACCCGCGACATGGACGCGGATCACAAATCATATTATTCACAGGAGTTCTTGTTTCCTAATAAGACTTCACACTTCATACAAGAATAATGTAAGGACATTTGCTTATTATTTTGGAGGTGTTTTTGGTAATATTTTTACATGTTTTGTATAATATTAGTAAATAGGTGGTTTTAGGTATAAATGCCACATAGTAAAGTTGGGATATGATAAATTGCTGTGAAGTATATGATGGGTGCCAAGTGGCTCTAACTTTGAGCCTGTTTTTTATTTGAACACTTGAACATGAAAGTAAAAAACAAACATCAGTCAAGAAAAGAAAAGCATTTTTCTCATATTTCTTTGTTACATAGTACATGTACAAGCTATAGGGCATTTTGATCACTTTCAGAGATCAGTAGATTAGTGTCTGTGTTGGACCAGCATCAAGCCCCTGCAACACAAAGTCTTAGGGTGGTATTCTAATATTTGTCCTAAGTCAAATTTCGTCCTAAGTCATGATTTTGTCCTAAGTGGTATTCCAATATCCTTCCTAAATATCCTCCTAAGTCACCTCCTAACTTTTGTCGTAACTTTTCTCCTAACTTTGAGGCAAATATGCAAATTTATGCAAATTAGCGACTTAGGACAAATTGGTATTCTAATATGCACTTAGGATGACATTTCTAGGACATTTCCTAGGATTGCCCTGACCCTGTCCTAACTCCCATGTGTTGTGTACAAAACATTGCAGTGACCTACAAAACCCAGTGGCCGTTAATAAGCGCAGATCAATCTAGTGCGCACTGCACTTTCATGGCGCAGATCAAAGACAATACAGCACGCGCATTTGCTCAGCTTTTACGCAAAGTGTCTTTAATGAGAGTTGCTATGGCTTCCCTCTCCTTTCTGATTGGATGCTTGTAAATGAAACAACATCAGTCATTGGCTCACATCTGCCTTGTTGGCGTGGCCAAAGCTTACTAATTTGCATTAAGATCATCCTAAGTCTAAATATTGGAATACCAATTTTGCACATCCTAAGCACGTCCTAACTTTCTGACTTAGGACAATATTTAGGACAATATTTAGGACAAATATTAGAATACCACCCTTAATCTATATCACTATAAACCACCTTATTTTTTTATTCTGATATAGTGGCCAATTAAAACTTTTTAATTGAAAAAACTCTATGAAAAAGACAGAAATACATGTAGTATTTTACAATACCATGAAAATATATATTTTTTCTTCTAAAGACAGACCATAATAATCATCATGAGAGAGCGGAATTCAAAACCTGCTTCGTAGAATACACACATAATACAAACAAAACTCTTTTCTTTCAACACTTATACATAATCTTTGAATTTATAGATGCACTGGATTTCTATACATATTCATAATATCCAATCTATACAGATCAATAAATAAAAACTATTTTTTCTTTTTTTTCTTACAAAATTTACAGAAGCATTATTAGATTCCTTTGATACAAAAAAAAAGTAAATATGTATCTTTAGATTTATAGACTTATGAATAAACACATGATACACGTTTAAGATATCAAGAGGTAACAGACCGTTTGTTTATAATGGAAAACAAATCACCAATTTAGCTGTTTCTTAATACCAAAAGCAAAACCCTCTCATGTTTTGAAAAATACACAAATGTATGTGTAGATCATAGAAAATAGAAACACCAATTCCATGACCTTCTTTGCTTCAGTTTTTAAAAAATCGACTCATATTTTATTTTTATATGAAGAGTTATGCATTCACAATGTATCTTTACCATGCTGGCAATGAACAGATCATTCCTTATAACCAATGACATTGATGCCTTAGACACTTGTTTAAAACAACACACCAACACATATGATACAAAAATCCATAAAATTAGAAAATAAGTTTTCCAATTATTTATCTAAAAAAAAAAGGTACTGTAGAATTTGTGACCTTGAGCTGAAAAACACCCATTCCGAGAACTTTCAAAGATTCCTCCGATAATTTTCTTATAATTACTCTTATTCAAAACGTTCCGCATATTACTTTGAATAATACTTTGTAAGCTAAATCACACCAATTCACTATAATTCATAACATTTACAAAATGATGAGCTGTTACAAGCTGTTCAAGGTGACAGTCCGCACATGAAAAACACAAGTAGCTTCTCAAATAATTATCATAACAACTTTCTGTTGTTAAGTGAAGTTTGCATTTTTATTATGCTTGTGTTTCAAAAAGAGTCTGAGATGAGTATTGGCTTGATTGCTGTGGTGATGTTTGTGGTGTAGTTGCTTGTGCAGTACTTGTTGGATTACAGGTTGTTGGTTGTGATGCAACTGTGTCTTCGGAGTCCAGCATCGATGAATCCTCAGAAAATGAATCTTGGCTTCCACACGCTATGCACAGTGTTGAGTTGTTTTTTGTGTCTTTAAGTTTTTGGAGTTGTTTATAGTAGTTTCCTTTTGGCTTTATTTGTTTTCTCCAAAGAAATATGCAGTCGTGCAATTGTACCTTCCATTTTGTCTATGGAACAATCCATTTCTTCAATGATACGGTTGATCATGTCCTGAGCTGTTTGTGGAGATATTTTGTGTTCCTTCATCCTTGCTCGGCAACCAACATGAATCAAAGATGGCCGCCTTTGTCATTTTAAAGTAAATATTGCTATTTGCTACTTTAATGGCATTTAATTTATCAAAATATGATTTGTTTACTGAAAGCAAACAACTACATTGTGATTCAAGTATTCTAGTTGCTCATTCCAATAATTCAAAGTCAAAACATTATAATATCAATCTAATATAACCGAAATAATATAGACGTGTATCATAACATGCGTAATTTAGGGAGTAGCCATCTTGGATTTGAGAAGGATGCCATGGTGATACAGGTAAATAAGTATCAAAAATGGATCTGCTGCCCCCCAAAACCTTGGAAAATTGGTATTACTTATCCTTTTTACTTGTCGGGATCCCAATATACTCTATTTGGGGGAATATGCAAATTAGGTAAAGTACATAATTATGCAAATAATATGCATTGCTAGAGGTTGCCACGATGGCAACTCATCTTTGATATCTTAAATACATACTTAGAACATAACTGACATATAATAATCCAGAATTATTGCTTATTAGGGGCTGTAGCCACTGAAAATCAATAATATTCATAAATATGCTAATTAGGGGAAGCCATCTTGGATTTCAGAGCGTTTCCCATACAGCACTTACAAACGAGCACTGGAAATGGAATCCTTGCCCCAAAATACCATAGAATACCAGTTTTTATCAATATTGCACTATTCCTAGATAAAAAATGACCCCTGACCTTATTTCACAAATATGCAAATTAGCTAATTATCTTTAAAATCGCCAAAATGCACCCTGGGACCAAAAATAAAAAATGGAAACATCACTTTTTCTCATCAGTAATGTATGTAGACCAAATTAAAAACTGTTTCCAAGATTATAGCAAAAAATGTCACAACATTTATTTGTACTACATTAGGGGATATACTAGTATTTTGTTGTCTTACACTACAGCATAGATAGTTTTGTGATCAGACCAGGCACAAAAAATGGCATTGCAAGATACATTAATGTTTGTGAAGACTAGATCCAAAATTGATCCTGATGTAGTAGTTGCTTCATGAATATGCTGATGGCAGTCAAAATAGTCCAGCATGAATTTGAGAAATACTTTTTCATCTTTGAAGAGATCAAAGTTAAAGTCTCCCAAAATGACAAGAGGAAGTGATGTGGTTATATTGGGTAGTAGTTCTGCACACATTTTGTCTACAAAAGTAGCATAGGGACATGAGGGAGCTTTGTAGATAGCAACAATCTGGAGAGATTTGTGTTGTGGAAGGCAAATGACTGAAAATTCAAACTCAGGACAACTGTAACATTTCACCATAGACACTTCGCATTGATCTGATACATAGATCAACTGTCCATGTGGAGGTCTGTTGATGGATGTCTGTTGCTGATCATTACGATATGTTGTGAAACCATCAAGAGCATACATCATGTCACTATCTGTGTTTTTCAGTCTTGACTCTGCTACGGTAATGACATCTGCTGCAGTGATGCTGTGATCAGCACGGAGGTCAGAGAAGTGTTTGTGCAATGACCGTGCATTCTGGAAGATGATTTTACAGTGTTCTTGTTGCACTGAATACATTGGTGAATAACAAAGCTTGAGGATTGCTTCAGATTCCAATCGCTTCATTTCAACCAGAACTGCTTCTGATACTTTGATGTTCTTTTCATTGAGCTCGAGAATGTGTAGGCCTGCCATACTTTTTACTCTGCTCAAGGCAACATAATGGCTATGTGGAAAAGTCTTTGAGCCCATATGAATGACCACCTCATCCAGTGTATCTCCCTGAGACTTGTGAATAGTTTTTGCTGCAGCTTGTCTGAGTGGAAATTGAGTCCTGATTACTGGGACATGGCACCGTGTGGCAAAGAAAGTTCGCTTTGTAGCAAAAATTGGTGTCCATTCTTTGGGTATTCCATGCTGAAAGTATGATTTGTACAGGAATCTTGTTTGTCTACCAACTCTTTCATCATCAAATAGTACCCAAATTACACTTGGCATGGGAATAGTTGGTTGTATGTAGTGAATCTTCTTTACAACACAGCTAGAACCATTGGTGATTCCATCTTCAACACTGATATTTAGAACAGTCTCGTATCTCATATTGACTGCTACATGTAATTCATATAAGAGGCCTGATGTTTTGGTTGGATCTTGTGAGACTGATGATTTGATGCGTTCCTTTTCAGTTGATCTAAAATCACCAATAACAGAATCCACTGCTTTGACTGTTACTTTTTCATTTGTGCATGTAGCAAATACATGTGCATTGTAGGTAGATACAAGATGATTTGTTGGAAACAAATGAGGAACAGAATGAGGGTAATTAGGAGCAGATTGCTGCAGCATTCTAGTTTTGATCTGTGCAATATCCTCTTTGGTTTGTTTGCCTTCTCGTAGTCTATTCAGAGCTTCTGCAAAGGGTGTATCATCCTTCTGTCTCATGATCTGTTTGAGTGAATGCATACGGAAGTATGATGTCCAGAGATTTGTGGCAAGTGGTCCATATCCATCCTTAAGGTCCATGAAAATCCACTGATCCATGACTGGTTTGAGCTGATATAAGTCACCAACTAGTATCATGTGGACTCCTCCAAATGGCTTGTTGTTTTGTTTTATTTCTTGGAGTCTTTGGTGGATGAATGAGAACTGTCTATTGCCAACCATTGACACTTCATCAATGATGACTACTGAAAGATGTTTGTATTTTACTCTGAGTGTGTTCAATCGATCGGGAGACAGTTTTTTGTAGTTGAACCCTTGGTTTGGATCAATCTGGAAAGCAGCATGATTTGTGCATCCTTGAATGTTGTATGCTGCTTTTCCTGTTGGTGCGGAGAGAACAATTCTGCAGTCTTCTGGATTGTCACCACCTTCTGAACATAAGTATTTAAGCAAGGCTTGATACAGGGTTTTTATTAGAAGTGACTTCCCTACTCCTGCACCACCAGTCAGAAAAACATGAATGGGTTCATGTTTACTTGAAATAGACTGCATGACATGGGTAAAGAATTCTCTCTGCTGCCTGTTTAAGGTGGCCAGATTTTTCCTGAAATCATCATCTGGCATGCGGTTGGGAAGCAAGGTGAATGTATTCGCAGTTGAGGTAGACATACCAATATCATTTGATATGTCATAGTTTGAAAAGTCTCCTTTCTGTGGTTGATAAAATGAGAATTCCATACTTTCTTGGGATCCTTCAAGTGCATCATCTGCTTCAACCTGCTGAGCACTAGCAGCTACGATACTATCTTCAAAAACTTCTTGGTTCATTGCTTCTTGCAATACTTCCCATGTAACTGTCTTGTTTGGTTCATATTGACTCATTTTGAGTTCAATTTGCTCTTTCTGGGCCTGCAAGTGCTGTGAGTAAGTCTTGTATGGACCGAGAATGTCCCTTGGTTCCCGGCGCCATGGTATATACAACATAATTCTTTCTCTAGCATAGTTTTCTGCATCGCTTTTTTGGTTGTAGTTTACAAAGCGAATAACTTTCTGCTTCTTACAGGTTTTGAGTTTGACACCTGAGTGTAGTGTGACATTAACTAACATCTGTGTGGGGTCATGAATACTATCATTAACATCAGTGTCAGAGTCCACATGTTCAGGTTCATCTTCATTGTTGGAGTCATATGGATCAGTGTATGTTTCTGGGTATGTGATTTGCAGTCTTGAAACATAGTCAGCAAGGCACCACCGTTCCAAAAAATTTGGTCTTTTTGAGTAACGGATGACATCATTGCTACATTCAACATTAGTACAATCATCAGGCATTTGTTGCAACTTCTCTTTACTTTTGAGTAGAAATGTTCTTTCTTCAGGAGGAGATGTGTTAATGAATACTACACTGCGTGTTGCACGCGTGATAGGCAACTGAAGTATCAAATAAGCAGCTTCTTGTGCACTAATCTCAACTTTGTTTAGAAATGCATTGCCTATGTGACGGACTTGCTGCTTTATGTTTTTGTTGCCTTCTCGTGCTTCCTTGCACACTCTGTCCATCAAAAGGCTCATGCCTCTCTGTGATTTGCTCATATAAGCTACGATGTACATAGCGCATGCAAATGGATCAGTGATGAACTGGATATCATGATTTGCTGCATATACATCCAGCAGGTTTTTTATGTAGGGATTGATTCTGATTTCAGATGGCTGTCTTTGCAAGAAGACTGTTGGATGCTTGAGTGTACTTCGTATTGCCATGATGTAGTCAATTTCAGATAATTCTAGTTGTTGAAGAAAGTCTGAATGAGACATATCTAAACCATGTTTCGATTCCGAAAGAAGCTTTTGGATTTGTACATAGTCCTTTGCTGCTTGTTCATTGTTTTCATCTAGTGGTTGCAAAAGCTGAGTTTTGTGCATTGGAGGCTTAGGGAATCCAAACCTGCAAACTGGTTGCTGTCTTTTACGGCATGATTTTGAGTGCTTGTGCTTTTGTAATTCCAAGTATGGTGCAGCTTGATTGCTAACTTTAGCTGAACACGATGTATGCTTGTCAACAAATGATGCAATCTGTTCTGGTGTACTACCATCAAGAGTAGGAGCTCCATCAATCCAGAACATAATATGTGCATGTGGTGAGCCACGCTGCTGAAATTCAATCCGCACAAATGAGTCTTGCACTTGGCCAATTGGACTCAGGTCACTATTGATGACATTGTTTAGAAACTTTTGAAGACGATCATCAAAGAACCTTGCAGTTGTGACAGGATCGGATCGCACTAATCTAGTCTTAGTCTCCCAGTCCATTTGTTCCAATTCACTGTCAGAGTAGACTTTATGATCAATGAGCTTCCCAAGGATACGCAACAGGTCTATCCAACGAGTATCAGCAGCAGAAAGAGAGACAAACCAAGTTGGGCATCCAAGTTGGCGAATCATGGCCATCAGATCTTTTTTTTCTCCTTTCCAGGTAAGGAGGTGAATTGCGAAGTGTTCTAAATATATGGTAACCCTCATCTAGATTGACCATTGTGTCTCGTACGTTTTCATTCAAGATTTGTCCCGCTGTCAGTTTTTTCCCTTTTGTTTTGCACCTTCTGACTGCAAGGTTAACTTTATTTGCAACTTGCTGCAATTGAAGTTTTTTGAGTTTGAAGAATAAATTTGGGACAGAATGAGCAACACGACGATCAACATGACGCAATTCAGACTTGCATATGTTACTGTAATGTACAGATGACTCTCTCTCATCTTGTTTTGCTCTTGTCTGTCCACAAAAAATGGTTGGAAATGCCAAATACTCTGCATCTTCATCTTGAAAGAGAGCTAATGGTTGTTGGCCTTCACCAGGGGCAATCTCAAGAACTTGATTGGAATCGTATTCGGCATCATCAAGCATGGTATCCATATTTCCAGGAACTCTATCGTTTTCATCTATTTCACTGAAATGATCTGAATCAGACCCAGCAGCATCTTCTTGGTTACTTGCAAGAATCTGTTCATGTTGCATATCAGTTTTATTGAAATTTGGCTCTTGTACTTTGTCTTGAGCAACAAACTCTTGAAACTCTTCACTCTCATCGTGTCTGGGGATTTGTGTCATAGAAGCAAGCCATTTTTCATCAATATGTATTTGTGCTTTTTGAAAGACAGGGCCATTCGCCATTAACCACTGAAGCCCATCAAGAACTTTTTGTGGCCGTACATTCTCAGTGAAGGCTGCTGAGGTGTATGACATCTTCCTTTTAAGCTTTACTGGTATTGTGTTTGACTGTGATAATGGTCGTGGGAGAGCAGTCACTGTAGGTGCTACATCTACTGGAACATTTACAACATTCCCCCTGATAGACAGTTGTCTTCCTCTTGGCAGTTCTCGTATCTGCATAAATGGGATTCTGGGTGACAGAAGTCGTTCTTCCAACTGATAGAGGTCAAGTTCTTTTGGTTTTGAGGGAAACTGACACTTGTTAGTGACTGATAGGGAAGGAACTTTGTTTTTGCGGATAGCATGAAGACAGGTCCTGCATATCCACTCCCTGTCATCAACAGATTTTAACTGTGTCTGGCATCTGGCTAGCAAATCATGAGAAGGTACTACACATTTTTCAACTGCCACTACAGAATGATGAAACCAGGTCTGATGGCATGATGTACAAATATATATGGGACCATTGGCAAGAGATTGGTGAAAATTGAGTTTGCATTGTTTGTATGTGGACCCTTTTTTTTGTGTCATTTTTTTACGTTGTTGTTTTAGTCTTGTGCCTGGATCAAGCCTTCTTTTTGATGTAGCTGCAGCATTGGCAATCCTTTCTGCTTCGAGGAAAGACTCATCCAGCCTTTTTTGCTTTTTGGTGATCCGCTCTTTTTCACGATAGAAGTCATCTGCTCTTTTCCTTTTTTTTGCATCTCTGCTTCTAATGGACTCTTTTTGGTTAAACTGATCATCTTTTCTCATTCTCTGTTTCAGTTCCCTTTCTCTTAATTGCTCTTTTTGTCTAAATTGTTCATCTTTTCTTTGAGTCTGTTTTGCACATCTTTCTCTTTGTTGCTCTTGTTGTCTGAATTGTTCATCTTTTCTTTGAGTCTGTTTTGCACATCTTTCTCTTTGTTGCTCCTGTTGTCTTAATTGTTTATCTTTCCTTTGAGTCACTTTTGCAGATCTTTCTCTCTGTTGCAATTTTTGTCTAAATTGTTCATCTTTTCTTTGAGTCTGTTTTGCACATCTTTCTCTTTGTTGCTCTTGTTGTCTGAATTGTTCATCTTTTCTTTGAGTCTGTTTTGCACATCTTTCTCTTTGTTGCTCCTGTTGTCTGAATTGTTCATCTTTTCTTTGAGTCTGTTTTGCACATCTTTCTTTCTGTTGCACTTTTTGTCTAAATTGTTCATCTTTTCTTTGAGTCTGTTTTGCACATCTTTCTCTTTGTTTCTCTTGTTGTCTGAATTGTTCATCTTTTCTTTGAGTCTGTTTTGCACATCTTTCTCTTTGTTGCTCTTGTTGTCTGAATTGTTCATCTTTTCTTTGAGTCTGTTTTGCACATCTTTCTCTTTGTTGCTCCTGTTGTCTGAATTGTTCATCTTTTCTTTGAGTCTGTTTTGCACATCTTTCTTTCTGTTGCACTTTTTGTCTAAATTGTTCATCTTTTCTTTGAGTCTGTTTTGCACATCTTTCTCTTTGTTTCTCTTGTTGTCTGAATTGTTCATCTTTTCTTTGAGTCTGTTTTGCACATCTTTCTCTTTGTTGCTCTTGTTGTCTGAATTGTTCATCTTTTCTTTGAGTCTGTTTTGCACATCTTTCTCTTTGTTGCTCTTGTTGTCTGAATTGTTCATCTTTTCTTTGAGTCTGTTTTGCACATCTTTCTCTTTGTTGCTCTTGTTGTCTGAATTGTTCATCTTTTCTTTGAGTCTGTTTTGCACATCTTTCTCTTTGTTGCTCTTTTTGTCTGAATTGTTCATTTTTCCTTTGATTCTCTTTTGCACATCTTTCTCTCTGTTGCTCTTTTTGTCTGAATTGTTTATCTTCCCTTTGAGTCTGTTTTCCTTCTTTTCTTTTTTGTCTCTCTTTCAGCCTGAAGTTGTCTTGTTGTCGTTTTTGTGCCTTGTATTGCCTCCAGTACAGGGTACGGTCTTCTTTCTCAGCTTGTTTTTTCTTTGTCACAGAATATTGCTTCTGGGTTTCCATGTACCTTGTCAAATTTTCAAATCCCTTCATGTCAATGATACTTTGTGAGTCAGTTTGTGAGGTTTCAGATACTGCTCTTGTATTTACCATAAAACAGTCAATCTTAATAGGACAAATTTCTATCAGGGTTGACGATGCAAGGTTTAAGCTATCTGCTAACAAATACAAATACGTCACTAGGTTGTCAATATCAGAGAAGTATGCTAGTATTGCATGTCCATTTGGGGCAGCTAGGCCTTTTTGGTTCCTAGAATGACTGTCAAACAGTCCATACATGTTCCTGACACTGTCATTGAATAGGGCCATCATGTAGTCTCCAAGAACTAGGATGTTAGTACAGGAAAAAGTGAGAGCTTGTTGCACTATAATGTCTAAAGGCTCAAAGGCTCCAGTAGATGCATTGATTTTTCCATAAATAGAGTGACTTCGGGCAACTTTGTAGTTTAGCAATCCAATTGAGAATCTATCTGGAAGGTCATCTGTAGAAAGGTATCCATTTTGTGGTAGTTCTCCTGTAGACTGTACTGTTTGTTTTACTGACTGGTAGAGCCTGTCACCTTCATCCAAAATGTTGTTAATATCATGTGATGTAATTACATGGTGAGTTTGTTGGAAGGCGAGCATCACAAGTGCATTGCATGAACACTGTCGGCCTGCAGAATCTACAGAGTACTTTGGATTTCCCTGGTGTATTGTGCCACATATTAGTTTGGAAATGACACAACTACTTTTTCTATTAGAAACTGTGATATCTGCCATGGTTTTCTGTTGAGAGTAAGTAGGGTCGACTGCTTGGCCTTCATTTCTGACTTCTGCTTGTTGACACTCTCTATGACGTGCACGAAGAGCTTGTGATTTCTTCGACACACGAGGCATTTTTGTTTCATATGTCAAGAGTAGAAGGAAGCATACTATGTACATGTATGTATGCATTATGATAGTCTGACGATAGATCTTTGTTCATACATGTACTACATCTCGCTGCATCTGGCAATAGTTTATTGTTTATGCTGTGTCTGGCTCATTCTGGCTGGACAACATTGGTCAGACTACATCTGGCTCAGTCTGATGATAACTGGTTGTTTCATAATTGGGCTAACAAAACTGACCTGAAAGATAAAGCGACACTTGTTGTTTAAACAGTACATAATATTCTAAAAATAATAACCAATAATAGTTAATTGTTAATGCTGTGTCTGGATCATTGTGGTCGAAGAGCATTGGTCAGACTACATCTGGCTTAGTCTGATGATAACTAGTTGTTTTATAATCTGGCTAATTAAAGGGCAATGAAACCCAAGCAAAATGCTGCTTTCATAGTCTTGAAGAGATTAAGAAGAACAATCTCTGAAAGTTAGAGCATAATCGGGTAAGAAACAAGAAAACTACGGCTCTTTGAAGATGTCCATTTATTCCTATGGGGAACTCAAATTGGCAACGCACTGTGATAAGTGTGTGGACAACTCCCCATATGTTTTGTACACAAATGTTCTCATTTTTACAGTTTTCTCCATTGTCACATTTTTCCATTCCCCCAACTCATGATATGTTATGTATAAAAGCATTCTACAAAATATATGTTGAACTCGAACGGAGGGTAAACATACATTTTGAGAAAATTTAACAAAACTGAAATTTTGTGTACAAAATGTATGGGTAGTTGTCCACAACTTTGCCAGAGTGCGTTGCCAATTTGAGTCACTCAAAGAAATACATGGCTCTTTTCAAAGAGCCATAGTTTGCTTATTTCTTGACCGATTGTGCTCAAATTTTCAGAGACTATTCATTATATTTAGTGTCTTATAGTGCATACAACAATTTGTCTGGATTTCATTGTCTTTTAAGAAAACTGACCTGAAAGATAAAGTGACACTTGTTAGTTATTTTAACAGTACATAATAATGTAAAAATAATAACCAATAATAACCAATGATCATTGTTGAAAACAAACCTTCAATTTGTTTTCTAAAATTTGCATATAATGACAGTTATATTTACAGTGACAATAACCAATATAAAATAATTAGTTGATTGACTAGCCTATATGATCAGCTCACAAAAAGCACTGAGGTATAAAATCTAAATTTGGAACAAGAAAATAGAGTGAAATGGAAAATGACTTTATACTGATGAGGGGAAAAGTGTATTGATTTAAAGAAGAGCATTACATGTAGATAAGAACTCAACACTTATAGTAATGCATGCACAAAACAGTATTAAACAAAGAAACACAATCTTTCTACTCATACTCAATAGTATGATCTAGTCAGTGTTGTGCTATGCCTATGTTGCACAAGACCAGGGTCTCTTGCAAAAGAATCCACAATAAAATATTAATCTACAATGAAATAGAGATAAAAGAAAATATGTACCTTATCTGAATGAGTCCAAGTGTTTTCTAAGGCAAAGCATTTTATGATGCTACGAATTCGTCAAATTTTGGCTAGCCTAGCCCTAGCTCTTGCCTAGCCCTAGGCTGTATTGTTGCATGATTGCATTCTGCCACAACATTCATGCATGCACAACATGTGTGGAGCTGTGTGTCAATGCAAAACACATACTATAATACATCACTGCCTACTGTACTCAATTAACAATGCATACATGCAATGTACATGGGGTCATGTACCAGCATACAAGTCACTAGCTGACACTGCACTGTTGACTCAGATCAGCTGGACTGGAATGCTCCATTTTCAAAATGGGGGTGTGGGGTTAACAGACTGGAAAGCAACACAAATCTGTTACAAATTGACCACCATTTCTCTAAATTTATATTTGCTAGTACATTTATCATTTCTTGATATTTCCTATCATTTATAAAATTGTTATATTTTTGCCAGATTGGGCCACTAGCATAAACAATAACTGTGAGCATTGTTCTACCATGGACCCTACTACCATAGTTCTACCTATCCAAAGTGTGTGTGCAAAAGGGGGGGGGGGGGGGTATGCAGTGTGATTGCCATGCCTAGGCCTATCCTGGCCTTGCGCTAGTAGCGCTTTGCTGAAAACAAAATGCGTTCTGAACATTTAATTTTCAACCTCTCTTTTCTCCTCTTTTTAATCCACAAATCAAGTGTTTTCTGTGAGTGATCAAATTTGCAAATAATCATCCTAATATTTTGCACAAAACTTTAAAAATGAAATGAAGGAGAAGAAGCATTTTTTGTTATTTTTGGAATACATTTGAATAAATTACCATAATTAATCAATGGAGCAAAATCTCAAAATTCTGTTTAGAATTTTAGTAAACCAAATTTAGCTCTACCAGATAAAGGAAACCAAATCAAAATCGGTCAAGAAATGAGGGAGAAGAAGCAATTTTTGTTTTTTCTGGAATAAATTTGCATAAATTACCATAATTAATTAATGGAGAAAAATTTCAAAATTCTGCGTAGAGGTATAGTGTACCAAAGTTAGCTCTATGATATAAAGCAAATCAAATCAAAATCGGTCGAAATATGAAGGAGAAGAAGCATGTTTTGTGATTTTTTTATTATTTTGGGAATAAATTTGCATAAAGTACCATAAATAATCAATGGAGCAAAATCTCAAAATTCTGTGTAGAAGTTTAGTGTTCCAAATTTAGCTCTACCAGATAAGGCAAACCAAATCAAAATCGGTCAAGAAATGAGGGAGAAGAAGCAATTTTTGTTATTTTTGGAATAAATTTGCATAAATTACCATAATTAATTAATGGAGAACAATTTCAAAATTCTGTGTAGAAGTTTAGTGTACCAAAGTTAGCTCTACGATATAAAGCAAACCAAATCAAAATCGGTCGAAATATGAAGGAGAAGAAGCATTTTTTGTGATTTTTAAATTATTTTTGGAATAAATTTGCATAAATTACCATAATTAATCAATGGAGCAAAATCTCAAAATTCTGTGTAGAAGTTTAGTGTTCCAAATTTAGCTCTACCAGATAAGGCAAACCAAATCAAAATCGGTCAAGAAATGAGGGAGAAGAAGCAATTTTTGTTATTTTGGGAATAAATTTGCATAAATTACCATAATTAATTAATGGAGAACAATTTAAAATTTCTGTGTAGAAGTTTAGTGTACCAAAGTTAGCTCTACCAGATAAAGCAAACCAAATCAAAATCGGTCGAGAAATGAAGGAGAAGAAGCATTTTTTGTGATTTCGAATAAATTTGCATAAATTAGCATAGATAATGAATTTCACGATTCTGTGTAGAAGTTTTAAATCCCCCTCCTAGCCCTATCATATGAAACAATCAGAATCAAAATCGGTTGAAAAATAACGAAGAAGAAGCATTTTGAAAACTGTGGACGGACGGACGGACGGACGGACGGACGGAAGGACGGACGGACGGAAGGACGGACGGAAGGACGGACGGACGGACGGACGGACGCCGGACGCCACGCCACGGCATAAGCTCATCGGGCCCTTCGGGCCGGATGAGCTAAAAACGAAACCGGACTTTGATAGCTTATAAATCCACAATTGTAATTATATATATCGTCGCTGGGCAATAAAAAGGGCAAAATGGCCGATATTATCGTCAAATATCGATTTTGTTTTTATTTTATTTTCAGATATAGAGTTCTTTAAAACCTATCAAAATGATATGTTTAGAATTCCCATATGTGCCCCACTTTTTGAGAAAATTAAAAATAACAAAATGACAAAATTGCACGTATTTGGGCAACAAAAAGGACAAAATCGTTTTCAAGAACTGCCGAGAGGTGTTTTTGGGCTAAAAATCAATGTATAACGAATGAAATGTGTTATTTTACTACGAGAGAGAGGGCGCTATTAGGAAACCACGGGTTTATCCGAAACCGCTCTACGCTCTACAAAAACAGACGCGAAATTAGTTATTTTGAAACGAAATTCAGGAATAGTTACCGCAACATCGAAAGATGAATAGAGAAAAGGAGAAGTCAGCGAGATTAAAAAGTAAAACAATGACGGATGAGAGAAATATCACAGGATTTGGAAATGGACAGAGGGAAGGCAAATCAACCTACGCAGAGAAAGCCGCCACGGACGCCGGCGACCCGGCTGGCATGCAGGTGAAGCCAGTGTTCATCAAACAATCGGACATACCAAAGTCAAGCGAAGGTAATAATTTCCTTCATGGAGATGAGATTTATTTAATTCTCGCAAAAGTTACTGACATAAACAGGATACTAGGTATTCAAAAAGTGGGTGGACTATGGAGAATCTACTTACAAGATCAGAAGAGTAGAATCAAAATCATATCACAAGGACTGAGAGTGAGGGGAGCAATTGTACCAGTGTTTGACCAGAACCCATACTTGAGTGGTGAGAATGAGAATTTGCTGAAAGTAACTATCAAAGACATCCCACTATCTGTGTGTGATTCTGTACTGTTGCACGAAATTGAGGCTATGAAGTGCACAATACGGCGGAAGGTCGTACGACAACGGCTAAGAGTCAACGGTCAATTGACAAATTGTTTGAATGGTGACCGGGTCATCTATATTGACCCAGTTACGCGACCCATCGATAGAAACGTTCGCATCGCCTCATTTCGTGCACGGGTGTTCCACAATGGGCAGAATACGGGAGCGTCCATAGCAACTTGCTCCAGATGTTTGGATACTGGGCATCACGCTTCGACGTGCATCAAACCTTACGTCTGCAGAACGTGCAATAGGCCTGGGCATAAAAGTTTCGAATGTCAGGCGTCCTCAGACCGTGACGTGACTGATCAGCGAGCGGAGATCAACGCCACTCGGCGGAACGACCTGCAGACGGAAGAAAGTACAGCTGCCACTACAGATGATCAGAGGGAAGCCACCACCATTCCGCTGCAGTCAGACGCACGCGATCGCGATCCTCCGCTACAGTCAGACGCACGCGATCGCGACCCTTCGCTGCGGTCAGACGCACGCGATCGCGACCCTCCGCTGCAGTCAGACGCACGCGATCGCGACCCTCCGCTGCAGTCAGACGCACGCGATCGCGACCCTCCGCTGCAGTCAGACGCACGCGATCGTGACCCTCCGCTGCAGTCAGACGCACGCGATCGCGATCCTCCGTTACGAAGGAGCGAGAGAAGAACGACGCGGCAGACTGATGAACGAAGACAATCGCGTGACCAGCATGATGGCAGTGATTCATCGTGCGACCGGCAACATCGCAGATCACCACGCGATCGACGAGGTGACCCCGGAACATCAAGTGGTAAGCATAAAACAGATACTATGAAACAGAAAAACCTCAAAGAGCTATGGTCAAAAGAAAAGCAGACGCAGGGAAACGGCACAGATCGCTCAGATAGCGATCCTAACGAAGAGGAAGAATCGGAGTATACCGACGATTCACAAGCGCTCGATCCTGCGCAAAAAACAAGTCAAACAATAGACAAAAACAAACCAAGGAAACAAAGAAAAAAGGGATCAAATAGAAAATGAATGATTTGAAACAGGAACGGATGCATACGATAACAAAATAACTTTAAGAATTTATTCGAGCTATTTTGTATTAAATGGATATTATTATATGAAAATACTATACTTAAATGTTGCAAATTATGTAAAAGGAATTATGATAAAAGTGGAAACAAAAATGTATACATTGTTAAGTTGTATTGATAGAAATGGAACTAACGCTTGTTATAGTGATTGGAGATTTAAGTTCATACATTTTGAAATTGCTCAATAATATGAATAAAATAACATATATATCCTTAAATGTTCGTGGCATTCCTGGACACGAAAAGCGAAAATCTTTGTTTTTTTGGCTAAACGCTCACGAAGCGGATATTATATTGTTACAAGAGACATTTTTAACTAAAGATATGGAGTTGAGAGTTCAACAAGAATGGAATGGTCTGTGTTATCACTCGTATGGCACTAACCACAGTCGAGGTGCATCAATATTTATAAAGAATAAACTTGATGTTAGCATAAACTCACATGCCGTCACTGATGATGGAAGGACTGTAATGATAAATGTGTGTGTTAATGGACAAAAGTGTTGTATTGTTAATGTTTACGCACCAACGGAAAGAAATAAAAAGAACGATTACTTTAAATTTTTAGACTCTTGGATAAAATTGAAAAAGAAGCAAAGTTTTAAAGAATTGTTAATTGGTGGAGACTTTAATTGTGTGTTAAATCCTATAATAGACACTAGAGGTGCGAGATCTATATATACTCAACCAATAGCATTTCAGAATTTTATTGCAACTTTTAATTTGATTGATATATGGAGAGTGATGCATAGGGACACTAGACAATTTACTTATAGAAATATTCGTTTAGGAATGGCTTCTCGAATAGATTTTTGGTTAGTTAATTTAGAAGCTCGACAATATATAAATAAGAGTATTATTAAACCAATTGCTATGTGCCCTGATCACTGTGCCATACTAATTGAATTAAAGGTGGATAATTCACCAAGGGGACCTGGATATTGGAAATTAAATAATTCTTTGTTAAAAGATGATGATTTTTGTAGAAAGGTCAAACAGATTGTTAACGCTGTAAATAGATCAGCACGAATGGGGAATAGCGCAACATGCGCTTGGGAAACATGTAAAATAAAATTAAAGGAAATGTCTATGAGATACGCAAAAAATAAAAGGAAACTTGAAAGAGAAGAAATAATAGTTTTAGAAAAAAGGTATGCGGAATTAGTAGAGCAAGAGCCTTTTATAAATGATGAATTTGATGTAGAAAGAGACAGGTTAAAGCTACAAATTAAAGATTACTATGCAAAAGAATGTACTGGATCAAAAATAAGATCAAGAGTGGCATGGTTTGAAGAAGGAGAAACGAATACTAAGTTGTTTTTGAATTTAGAAAAACGAAATAGTTTGAACCAGAACGTCAATGACGTAGCGCTCATCCGGCATCTCGCAACATCAAATATCGCAAATTTCATGTGGTACACTTTTCAACTGGTCAAAAAATAAAAATGTGATGCCCTGGAAGGGACATAAAAATTAATTTTAAAAAAATAGAGTGAACAAAATATAAATTTGACGCCCCAGAAGGGACATGGGAAAAATAAATAAATAAATAAAAAAAATTTAAAAAAAAAATAAAAAAAATAATTAAAAAAAAAAAAAAAATAAAAAAAATAAATAAAAATAAAAAAATAAATAAATAAATAAATAAATAAATAAATAAATAAATAAAAAAATAAAAAAATACCATAGTTAATTCATGGAGAAAAATTTCAAAATTCTGTGTAGAAGTTTAGTGTACCAAAGTTAGCTCTACCAGATAAAGCAAACCAAATCAAAATCGGTCGAGAAATGAAGGAGAAGAAGCATTTTTTGTGATTTTTGGAATAAATTTGCATAAATTACCATAATTAATTAATGGAGAAAAATTTCAAAATTCTGTGTAGAAGTTTAGTGTACCAAAGCTAGCTCTACCAGATAAAGCAAACCAAATCGAAATCGGTCGAGAAATGAAGGAGAAGAAGCATTTTTTGTGATTTTTGGAATAAATTTGCATAAATTACCATAATTAATTAATGGAGAAAAATTTCAAAATTCTGTGTAGAAGTTTAGTGTACCAAAGTTAGCTCTACCAGATAAAGCAAACCAAATCAAAATCGGTCAAGAAATGAAGGAGAAGAAGCATTTTTTGTGATTTTTGGAATAAATTTGCATAAATTACCATAATTAATTAATGGAGACAAATTTCAAAATTCTGTGTAGAAGTTTAGTGTACCAAAGTTAGCTCTACCAGATAAAGCAAACCAAATCAAAATCGGTCAAGAAATGAAGGAGAAGAAGCATTTTTTGTGATTTCGAATAAATTTGCATAAATTAGCATATATAATGAATTTCACGATTCTGTGTAGAAGTTTTAAATCCCCCTCCTAGCCCTATCTTATGAAACAATCAGAATCAAAATCGGTTGAAAAATAACGAAGAAGAAGCATTTTGAAAACTGTGGACGGACGGACGGACGGACGGAAGGACGGAAGGACGGAAGGACGGACGGACGACGGACGCCACGGCATGGCATAAGCTCATCGGGCCCTTCGGGCCGGATGAGCTAATAAAAATATAACAGCCGTTAAGATTGGTAAAAAGATAGAGCTAAATGCAAATCGGATACAGGAACATGTACATGATTTTTATTCGGTTCTATATTCTTCCAAAAATATTAGTAATGAGGACATTGAAAATTACAATGCATCTGTTAATGGACCAGTATTAAGTGAGGAAGAAGCAGCTGATAGTTGTGAAGGGGAAATATTAGAGGATGAACTTACACAAGCATTGATAAAAATGAAATTAAATAAAGCACCAGGTTCTGATGGGCTAACTACAGAGTTTTATGTCACTTTTTGGAGTGAAATAAAAGATTTGTTAATTAAAAGTATAAATTAATGTTTTAATGAGGGTAAACTAGGTTACTCACAACGGAAGGGAATAATTACACTATTGTTTAAAAGTGGAGGGAGGGAAAACTTAAATAACTGGAGGCCGATAACGTTATTAAACATAGATTACAAATTAGTAGCAGCAGTTTTAGCAAACCGATTACAAGGGGTTTTACACGTTCTTATTAATGAAGATCAAGTTGGTTATGTTAAAGGTCGTAATGCAATAAACAATACTAGACTTATACAAGACGTTATTGATTATATTGATTTAAATAAGTTAAATGGAAGTTTAATTTTTGTTGACTTTTATAAAGCTTTCGATACTTTGGAATGGAATTTTATTAAATGTTGCCTTCGTAAATATGGATTTCGAGATAACTTTTTAAGATGGGTTGATTTATTGTATACAGACATTTTTAATTCAGTCATATTAAATGGTTGGTTTACAGAAAATATATGTCCGTCACGTGGGATTAGACAGGGTGCCCACTATCTGCATTATTATTTATTTTGGCTGTAGAAGTAATAGCAAATAAAATAAGAAATGATAATAATATACATGGTATTGAAATAGGACATTTAAATAAAGAAATTAAGATATGTCAGTTAGCAGATGATATGACTCTATTTATGAATAATATAAACTCGGGAAATGTAGCAATACAGTTAATAGACGAATTCGGGGGGAAAGCTGGAGTTATATTGAATAAACAAAAGACTAAAGCTTTGTGGCTAGGAGAATGTCAACCGGTAGAAAATGTGTTAGACATTCCATGGGAAGATAGATTTGTAAAGTGTTTAGGGATTTATTTTTCTAGAAGTAAGCAAATCAGTAGAGATTTTAACTGGTCTGAAGATAAAGTTTTAAAGATAAAAAGAACATTGGATATGTGGAAAAATAGATACTTAACGTATAAAGGTAAAATTATAATTTTGAAAACATTCATTTTGTCAAAATTGGTTTATACAGCGCATGTTAATTTGTGTCCAGTAGACATGATAAAAAGAATTGATAAATTATTATTTGAATTTCTTTGGGGCAGTTCTGTATCGAGAGTCAAAAAATCAAATGTAATAAATGACACCTCGAAGGGGGGGCTAAATATGATAGATCTTTCGATGTATTTTAATAGCGTGAAATTGAAATGGTTCAGTAAATTTGTTGATGTTACAAAAGGAAAATGGAAATGGATTTTTGAATATTGGTTACAAAAAATTGGTGGAGTTAAAGTAGTTTTAAATTGTCGATGTGATCCTAAATTTATGTTGTCATTACAAAGAAAGTTACCAGGGTTTTATTGTGATATTTTATATACTTACTTTTGGTATAAACAAGAATTTTATTTTAAAGATATACTTGCTTTGAATAGTAGTGAAGAAATAAGTAAAGAAATGTTGTGGTTGAATACGCACATAAGATATAATGGTGAAATGTTGATCTTTAATAATTGGATCAAGTCAGGTATATTATTTGTAGGGGATATATTAGATGAAAATGGAATTATGCCAATGTCAGTTTTAAAAGAAAAATTACAATATTTGGACGGTAGACTGTTTTCAGAATATGGAAAGTGTTGTTTTGTTATAAATAATTTATGGTCAATACATTTACGAAATAATGATGTAGATGCATTTAAAACATTTGTGTCCGACACAGTTAATGAGAATGGAAATAATTATAATTTTGAAAATACAAATATATCTCCTAAAATTAAATCAAGAGTTATTTACCAACAATTACGTTCAAATACAGTTGAAGTTTCAAGAGCCGTTAAATATTGGACAGAATTGATGATTTTGGATGATTTAGTTGATTGGAATCATATATGGGGG
>JBAMJV010011797.1:0-10613 GCA_037951105.1 Echinarachnius parma | reverse complement strand
GCTGAAAACCAGTCGGATCGGGTCGAGTCGGCTCTGTCTGCGCCGGGCATAACATGCCTATATACATAATCGATGAAACATCGACCAGTAGCGTAAAATGCGGCTTCTGATCACGCAAACTGCAACTATCAGCTATCAAATAATTAAAAACAGCCACACATGGCCTTCTCTTTATAATAATTGAATGTATTTAGATCAAACGTAGATGTTGAAGCATTAAGACTTAATGTACATGGGATAGTACAGTTTTAGCCAAACACAATAATTTTACTAATTAAAAATTGCAAATTATAAATTAAAAACTAACGGTTATAGTTCAACGATGCTTGAATAATATTAAAATATATATGCGGTTAAGTTAGCCTACATGGCAGTTTTCATTCAAAAAGCAGCCGTTAACACAATAGGGCGCCCTCCACACACCTCAAGTTTCAACCATTTTTGCATCAACAAATTAATGTTAATGCGATGTTTGATTGAAATAACTTTGGCGTATATAGATTTTCCAAAATGTCACTTAATATTTTGTTTTTTTTTGCATAAAAGTTGGTCCCAACATGTATTCCAGCAATCGGATATACTTAATATAAAATTGTGGATATGATGTTTTGTTAAAATAATGTTTAAATAGAGAGATTAACAACAACTATTTAGAATCCTCGTTCCTAAATTGTTCAAATCATTTTTTTCCTAAATCGTAGAATAAATGTGGGATCCCAAATTATTTTGTTCTGATCGGATATATTTATTGATATTTCAGCTGTTTCTGAACCGATCTTGATCAGATAAAGTTTATTCTGTCTTTTAAATTGTATGCTCTTTCAAATTTTAAACTAAGTTTTTCATTACCTCACAAAAAACAAAAATTCTTGAAGTGACCTGTATACCAACATTAAACTATTCGTGATATCATTTGAAAAACCAAAGACAAATTTCCATTTTTGGACGAAGAATTTAAAATTATCATGTGAACATGATTTTTTTTTTTTTTTTGGTCATGTTTGTAGCTGATACATAACGCCGTCAGATGGTAAAACGGTCTCGAAAATCGCTGTTCTGAGAAAAATGACTTTGAAGTTTAGAGGTTTGAGCTTTTTTAGGAGATGGGTATAATCCATTTTTAGCAATGGGACAAGAAGAAGCATATTAAACACTGATAACTGAAGAATTTTGTGCTTATTTGGGGTTTTAATTATAAAATAAATGAGATTTGTGTGCAGATAGACTGTTTAACCACAGCACATGAATACACTCCCACTACACATCATAAAATGGTAAAATGGTCTATCTTCTAGATAGACCATAAACACTATTGCCATACTATGGTAAAATGGTCTATCTTCTAGTTAGACCATTTTTACCGTTTTATCTCATGGTTTTAAAGTGGTCCATCTTCTAGATAGACCATTTTACTGTTCTGTCAATTTGATGATGAAATTGTATATAAAGTGTTAGCATGCAAAACGACCTAAATCCACCGTACCTGATTTGAATGACCTTTGACATCCCCCTTCTTTTGTTATTCATTACTATATCATTCTTCACTACTATCATAAGCATCATCGTCATCAACATCATCATATTCATAATCATCATCATCATAATCATCGTAATCATTACCATCATAATCGTAATCATTGTCATCATGATCATGATCATCATCATAATCATCATCATCATCATCATCATCATCATCATCATAATCACAATCATGGTCATCATCAGCATCATCATGAAGGTAATTTTTATAATCATCCTTAACTCTGACAATCATAATCATACAAGAGACAAGTGAATGTATTTTTGTTGCAAGTGTACACATGTTTTTGAAATTCAGGCAAGAAAAATTACTAATTGCAAAATACAAATGTACATGGCAAGAAAAAATACAAATTACAAAATTTTCTACATGGGAGGAAAATTATGTACCCTAAAATCTTCTTCAAAGCATGGGACTTGAGAAGAGTCCCAACTTGATGTTAAGTGACATGAGAAGTGCCGATTTTTTTTTTCTTTTGGTGTACCCGTGGATTATAGTAATTCCCTGATGAATTCCCTCGATGTGGGTAGGGACGCCATTTTGCCGCCAAACTAGCGCCACACATACAATTTAGTGCGTGCGTCCATTTCTCTTCATGAATATAATTTGATGTAAGTGCAGTCGTCCGCGTGTCGGAGAGAATTTCGATCGACCGTGCAGTGGTAAACTGGTCTAACTCGAAGATAGACCATTTTACCATCTGACAGCGATGATTAAAAAATATCAGTTAAGAAGGTTAAAAGGTTTATGTAAAAGATAGCTCGTTTTACCTCCAAAAGATATTACCGACAATGGGCTAACTTAGGTAAACTGGTCTAACTCGAAGATAGACCATTTTACCATCTGACAGCGATGATTAAAAAATCTCAGTTAAGAAGGTTAAAAGGTTTATGTAAAAGATAGCTCGTTTTACCTCCAAACGATATTACCGACAATGGGCTAACTCAAAGATAGACCGTTTTACCATCAAATCTGAAGGAAAACTACAAAAAAGTACCAAGATAGCGGAAATTATCTCTAAAAGAAGACATGATGGGATTTTCTCGATAGCACCATTGGAAAGAGCGCCCTCACATTACCCGGAAAGTGAATTTACCTCAAAAAGTCAAATTTTCGAGTTAGACCGTTTTACCATCTGACTGTCTAGAATACCTATGTAATAGATTATTTTATTTTAAAGTGTAGGCTATGTTGGTTTAATTTCACCTGTACTATTATTATTTTACTTTCTCAATCGGGGTCGTTTATGATCGTTTGATCGTTTACGATCGTTTATTTCCAATAACAAACAAAATACAAGTTTACAATGAATATATGGGTATACAGATTGGAAAAAGGAGGTCTACTAAAAAGCGCAATGTTTGTAGATTGCAGGTCTCTTATAAATTCTCAACAATATAATCGACATTATACTTAAGGAAAAAATTAACAGAAAGCAGGCCAAACTTATCTGCATAATATTTTTGTATGTACATGTACTTTATCTATAAAAAATACGATTGTAAGAGAATGGAAGAGAAAGAAAAGAGAAAAGAGGAAAGAAGAGAAGTGGAAGAGGAGACGGGAAGGGAGGTACAAACGGGATAGGAGACTAAGTTTTGAAATTGTACAAAACTAAACAAAAATAAATAAAGGGTATAGATAATTTGGACACACTGCTTACTGGGACAACATATTATGTATAATAGGGTTCATAATAATTGCCAAGTAAAAGGGATTTCAGCTTATATATACGTTTACAATTAATACAGATAGGCTGACAGAACAGTTTGAAGAGTTCCAATACCTTGGGCCGGTAAATGCAAGCGTATTATTTCTAAGTTGAGTTATATATATCAGACTGATGCTAGATGATAAAGGCCTTTTCAAGTTAGCCCCACATTCTGAATTCATTTAATTTGCTATTTAATTATGTTAGACAATTCCTTTGTAAAACTTGTTATAATAGTTGATATGTACAAGTATCTTTAAAGAATATGAATAAGGGCAATTCCATGATTAGAGGGACATTCAACCCAAGATTCTATTTCATTTTCTCAAATCCTGGTTCTTTTTCAAGCTTCTTTATCACCGTGAATCACAATTGAATAGAGAAAGCTTTAATTCCCCACCTTCAAATCACACTGTCGTGTCCTCGTTACGGAGAAACAGAATATACATGAAATGGCACATGTGGGACTTAATGTATAGGATTTAAAAGAAATGTATAATTTCTTTTTCATGTTTTTCTTTTGGATACTGTAAAACACTTCATATTGCACCAACCAGTGTCTCCTCTATGAATTTGAAATGCATATTCATGCTAAAAACATCATTTTAATTTGAACGGACAAACTGTAACGTTACTAACCGTAACGTTACTAATCAGGTTTTTGTTGTTTCTACTAAAACCAAAAAGACATATTTCAATATTTGATACATCACACCACTTGCCAATACACTGTCAATGGTGTAATAATACAAATTGGTTTCAGATGACTCCTGTTTACGAGAAATATTTTTCACAAGGACTCATGTTTTTTTCCATGTCCTTTTTTTGTAACGTAACTAACCAAAGTTTAAGTTTGTATTGTCACTCACTGAATGTGTGGAATTGTTTTGAATTACTGTGTGATAAGGTTTTGTCAGGAGGTATTGAATGTACCAAAAATTTAAAGAAAATATTCAGGCATCTTTATGTAGCATCCCATTTTATTGTACAATATGCCTTCAAATGTAACGTTACTAACCGTGGAATTGCCCATAAACTGAAATTTACAAAATGACTGCATGATTGTTGTGCATGCAGGTGCACTGATCATCGTTTTTCACTGAAAACATTTTCACTTGTGTTAAGGAGTATTTCTGCGAATGATTTTCGCAGGAAATAAAAGCATCGCCCATATTATTGATCGCAATTACGGTCTCGAAGGAGGTTGATTTCGGGAAAGATGCAAGCCAATTTGGACTTAATTATCAGCTTTTTTGAGATGTAACTACCAAAATGAGGACGAAGATTCGGTACGTTTTGCTGATTGGATCCGCACTCCTCCTGCTCAGTTTTTTATACCTACATTCTAAGCTAAAATCGGAAGATGAATTCAGGGAACGTGAAGATGCTGACTCGACATGGAAGCGGTAAGCTACCACCAAACCTCCCCGTAACTTTGGCGTAGCAATCTGGCTCTCGTACGCACACGCCGCCAAAAGGCCGTACGGTTGCATCCGTTACATATTTGCATGGATATTTTTACTTTTGGTAGAAAAGTATTGTCATTCAACTTTAATTCCAATTAAAATTGTACTATTATGTAAGTATACTACTAATGCTGTTAGGTAAAGAAACAAATCCCGGATCATTCTCGGATCGGTAGAATTCAAAATCGCTAACGAGGTTCTCGGATCGGATCGGATCTCGGAAAGAAATAATATTGCAATTTGCTCTGAAAAAAATGCAGCGTTGTAGACTTATCTTTCTTGTTTTATGCCAATAATATTAACAATGTTGACGCTTTGAGGCATGCACATATCAATCTTTACAGAAAAACAGTTACAGACTATTCAGAATTAACTAAGTTTAGCAAGAAAAGTATTTTTCCGAAGTGAATTGGGCCTAGAAATCGATCGTTTGTTCAGCATCGCGCCACACATTCACAGAAACTCAGCCCGCCAGTCACGGGGAAACATCACATGTAAATTTGTCCGATCTTCTTGGTGAGCTACTGCCTTCAAAAAGTGGCTATAAATTAGCCTTTTTGTGATCAACACAATTTTGGTAGTCTACATGAAAGCTGAACAGATTAAAAAAATTAACCCCAAAACAATGAAAAACTGCGCTGAATATATCGATAAATTTCCAAAGCACGTTCGTGAGGGAAGGTTGAAGTAGTTACGGTACCAGTAGCAGCAAGTTTTCAGGCCGCTGCACTGCTGGCATGTTACTTTGTGTGCATTTCCGTCGGCAATATCGTTCGAATGACTAGCAATTTTGCGCATCCTGTTCAATTTTCGACTGCGAAATAACCACTCATAAAGTAAACAATATTGATTCAGCCATTTTTTATTAACATTTCACTACTTAATGGACTGTCAAACATACAAATTTTCAATTATTACTGGAGAAAATGTGTCGGCAAAATCTTCCGATATTTTCTACCGAGAAAATGTATTTCCCGGATCCGGATCGGATCCAGCTTGGAAGCGATTATCGCCGGGAAATTGGATCGTTCCCGGATCAGATAACAGCATTATATACTACTATTGCGTAAGTTAGATGGTCTAAACACTCGGTCACCGTCAGCGAATGTTGCGCATTGGCCGTTGCGGTTATGAAAGTTCCAGAGACCAGACAATAGTCAAAACAAGTACAAATTTAAATCTCAATCTGGAAAATGTGATTCTTCTCACTCTAGTCCATCCAGCTGACTGGACCATCTACTTTAGTAGGTGTGCTTTAGTCTCAGTTCTACTTGCTAGATCTAGAGCTTTTCTCTTGCAGTTGTATTTATTTTTAGAAGTAGAATTTATTCCACAATTATGAATATGATTTATGTTGTCAAAATACATGGGGACCACATGGTATTTTGCACATACATGTAGCAAATTAGTTATTAAATCGTCAACTCTCCACATGGAACAGGACATGGACCCCACAATAATTGGCAATCGATCCTGCACTTTAGGGGGATATATTGTTTTTGGTTGCTAACTTCAATTTTCATACTGCCCATAGTCCATAGCCACTTATAGGAATAGCCAATAAATCTAACTTATAGGGCTACTAAATCTAATGTAGCCCTTAAATCTGACTTATAACCACTAAATCTGACAGGTCAGTATATCCACAAAATTTAGGGTTAGGGTTGAAGTTAGCAACCAAAAATAATATATCCCCCTAAAGTGCAGGATTGCCCACTAATTATATTTGGGTAATTCCAAGTTACAGGTGTTACGTTTCAGAGCGAAGTTTAGAAGTTTAAACCCTCCCCTAGGAAAGATAATTAGTGTTCACAGATATTTTATATGTCCAAATGGTGTATCAGGACCCACTTTAACGCCGGAAAACAAAAAGCACTCAGAAGTTTAAAACTTTTTATTCAACTTTTAAATATCAGCTTTTGTTTGCCCGTTACGGGTGTTACGTCACACAGAGTACATGTACACTTTTTCTCCGATTTCCCGGCGATAATCGCTTCCGAGCCGGATCCGATCCGGTTCCGAGAAATACATTTTCTCGGTAGAAAATATCGGAAGATTTTGCCGACCCATTTTCTCCAGTAATAATTGAAAATGTGTATGTTTGACAGTCCATTAAGTAGTGAAATTTAAAGGTATGGTGAAATCCCGGCTTTGATTCAGGTTTATAGCTTTAAATATGTGCCTATATTGATATACCACACTCTTTTTTTCAAAGAAATCCTTAAGTTGGGCAAGAAAGGTAAATTTCATGCAACTTTTTTTCTTGTTTTCGCATCGGCGTGTACTGCTAAAAAAGTAATTTATAGCAGAGCGGGAATGTGCGCACGTGCAACCCGGATCATGACTTTACAAGCAGACCCCAACACGGAGGAATGTGCATGGTTTACATGCAGAGCCTATGATTTGCTTGTAAAACAAACTCGTTTTTGCTTGTAAATTGAGGCTTAACTGAAAATTCCTAAGTTATAGCAGCTTGCAGCAACACATCTGAGTGTACATGTAGATCGTCCATGATATAAACTTTAACAAATGTTTGCAAATATTGAAAAAAAATCGAAATAATATCTCTCTGTCAACGTGAGTATTGCACTCAGCGTGTACGCCTATGACCGAGCTATACTGCGATTGCCTGCATGTGACGTCACAAAGATGACGTCATTTTTCTTCGCCCGGACTTAAAGGGTACCTCCGGACAGAGATTTAGCTCTCTTATATCAAAGACATATATCCCAAATGAACATACAAAACAAGTCTGTGATCCTGAAAGTATTTCTACATTGCTAGGGAATAATTTTTAATATCACATATCACTCATTCTGTCAGCGCAGTTCCGATAACGATACCACTTAACGATCCTCTTATTGATCGCATCTGCGATATATCGCAGCAAGCAGAGAAAATCTCGAAAATCGCTTGTGCGCGCGCGCTGCTGCAGCACAGTGCGTATAGACAGAGCTATAAGAGAGGGAGAGAGAGAGAGAGAGACGAGTAGCGCTATAAGGCCAAAAACAATAAATTGTTGGATTGGAGTAACGGGCAACCAAACATTAGGGTAGGTAGGAAGGGTTTTTTTTTTTTTTCTTTTTTTTTCCAGGATTCGCAAAATACACAAAAATACATAACACACAAATAACACATCGCAATTGGAATTTTTTTATTTATTTATTTTTTTTTTTTAAATCAGAAAAAAACCTTTAGGGTCGGCGGTATTTTTAGGGTCGGGCGGGTTGCGAATTTGCGTTTCCCAAACCATTCAGCAACTCCTTGTGAATTAGCGACTTGGTCAGAGACCACGCATACCCGAAATTTCCGACTTGTATAATTTCGAACATTTAGTCGAGTGCCGAACGAATAGCAAATACAAAAAACATTGGACCAAGGTAGGATTCGAACCAGGGATCTCTAGCGTATCAATCTAACTCTCTATCAACGGAGCTATTTCGGATTGCTTGATTGGTGTTGGATTTTAAAAATATACCCTAACACTAACCCTTACCCTAACCCTAATGTACAAGCAATAGCACGTACATATTGCATGCATGCAGAGATATGGTGCGATGCGGTAGCCGTGGCTAGAGTGCGAGCACGCGCGAAACGATACTAACTATCGCATGGGCTATGCGATAAATCGCATACTACCATGATAACGTACGCGTATTGATTGAGCGGTCGTGCAAACAAAGTCGCGCGCGCGAACCAGTAAATAGCCGTGGTTCCGTAGGTCATAGTATTTAATTGCATTGTTCTCAAATTACAGAAACATATCAGACCCCATGAGAGTATGATTGGTATTCAATTATAGTACCAAAACAACTAAGGATTGGTTTTATCATGCCCGGCGGTACCCTTTAATTTTTTTACAGGGATTACTATTTATGAATTTAAAAGTTGATTTTTTTATTTTACTGGGTTTTCCGACGCGGAAAATTTGTTTTTATTAGTAATCTTCATGATAATCTACCTTAGATACAGTAAAACACAATTTTTAGGTAGTTTTCTTGTCAGCCAACCTTTAAATAAAAAATGGCGGAATCAATATTGTTTACTTTATGAGTGGTTATTTTGGAGAAATTCTTGGTTTGTTACTTCGTTTCGCAGTTGAAAATTGAACAGGATGCGCAAAATTGCTACTCATTTGAACGATATTGCCGACGGATAATTGCACACAAAGTTAGGCCGACACTCCCGGGGGAGACCTCTGATGGATATGATCGAGCTGATCAGCCAGTGCATTCAAAAAGTAGCTCAAAATATGTATTTTGGTAATTTGCACCATGTTTAAATGTTTTGATATTCTACTTACATGATTGCATGGCGTTTAAAAGCTGAACAGAAAAAAATGAGCCCCAAAACAATGAAAACAACTACGGTAAATAACGACTAAATTAACGTATCGTGGATGAATCCGGCGTAACAACAAAGATCGTCGCGGTTAGGGTTAGGGTTAGGCATTTTGGGGGGGGGGGGGGCGAATTCGCCCCAAGCCCCGTTTATTTTTTTCACTGTTACAGTGGCAAATCTTTGCGAATCACCCAGAAACTTATTTGGATTCTGGAGCAATAATCTGACAAAACCATGCAATTTACATTCACGTAAAAAACATACAAAACCATTACAAATTGGGACAATTCAAGACAGGTAATTTTATAAGGATCTTACCCAGACAAATTAAAATTGTCTACATTCCATATTATGGTTTTATAGTCCTGTTGTCTACACCCATTTGGTCTCAGTTAAAAGTTTGTCATATGGTCATATACAATGTGATGCCTGAATTTCCAGTTCTCCAGCTCCAAAATTGATTTGCTTGAACCCCAACCCTCCTAGCCATAGGAGGTGGAGGGGGGGGGGGGGGGGGGGGGGTGCCTGGAGTTTTGAAAAAAGCCATATTCAGGTAAGAAGCATGCTGTACTGTCTCAAATTCAGGCAAACCATGTCATATGTGACCGGCTATAGCAAAACCCTGACCTTGTCAGTAAAAATAAAAATGTAGATTTTCATACTATTAGACAGGCTTTCATTTGATGCTTTGTAACCGACAAGTGCAGGGTTTTGCTATATATAGCTGGTCACATATTTATGTGTAAAGTGTGCCCCTATGCCCATGCCAACCTTAAACCTAAGGGCTAAACCTTGTAATCCCTATTTCTAGTTCTGATAAGTCTCTAAATTCTGATGTTGATAGCAGACATAATGGGAGTAGACCAAATGGGTGTAGACCAGGCAGCTAGTTACCTTCCAGACATTACAATGTACATTACAAAGCTTCCACTTGCAGGACCAATCTTCTTTTTATTAATTTGTTTCTGGTTGAACTTGGAGAGAAAAACAACCTATTTTGGGCTCAGACTGCACCCCCCTCCCACCCTGTCCCCTTTAGGGAAACTTCCCTCCATAGGCCAGACATGATCCAAGCCTCAACAGTTAGTGTCCACTATGACAGTCTCTTTTGAAAGCCTGAAGACTAATCCTAGAACATCGCTGAATTCTGATGTTGCTAGTAGATGAAACAGGATTAGACAAAATGGGTGTAGACCAGGCGGCGAGATACATTCCATACATTGCATTACAAAGCTTCCACTTGCAGGAAGTTGAGTACTTAACCAACCTTCTTTTTATAGACTTTTATTTTTTCTGGTTAAACTTTAAAGAAAACAACCTATTTTTGGCTCACACTGCACCCCCCCCCCCCCCCCACCCTACTCCCACCCTGTCCCATTTAAGGGAAAATTCCCTCCATAGGCCAGTCATGATCCAAGCCTCAACAGTTCTGTGTCCACTATGACAATCTCTATTGAAAGCCTTTAGACTAATCCTAGAACATCGCTGAATTCTGATGTTGCTAGTAGATGAAACGGGATTAGACCAAATGGGTGTAGACCAGGCGGCTAGATAC
>JBAMJV010011796.1:0-15876 GCA_037951105.1 Echinarachnius parma | reverse complement strand
CAATATATATATACATACTCAACAATATTTTATGAAAGTAACTAAATTATACATGTAACGACACGACCATAAAACTTATACAATAATCACGCCTACTCATTTCGATGCTGTTCTCACATAGGGACTCCCGCCACAGATGTGTATTTTTGAATCAACAAAAATGTTATAAACTTTGTTAATATAAAGAAACTCGACACTGTGTCATTAGATTAATTAGATTATACATGTAGCGACACGACAATCAAAACTAAACAATACTCACTCCTACTATTTATGATGCCTGTTTTAACATTGGGACTCTCGCCACTGATATGTAGCTTGGCATCAATAATAGTAAATTAGCACAAACATGTTATAAACTTTTGCTTTTTGCTTTCGGACTGCCCATATTTCCAGTTTAATTGATCATTCTACAACATATATTTTTTATTTTACTCCGTCATATCTATGTTACAATGCAATATTAATTTTGTACTCGAATACTTTGTAATTTTGATGTTTTTATATTATTGGAAATAAAATGAAAATGAAATGAACTACATTCACTCTTATATATAATTGTACTCATGACAAAACATGTATCTTCATCGAGAAAAAAAATAGTACTTAAAGAACAAATAAGTGATCAAACGATTTGTCTTTATATAATGGACTAATGTAAGAATGTATGACTTTAGAAAATGTTGAATATAACATATATAGACCCTACAGTAAAAACAATTTTCTTACTAGTTGTAACCAGTTATTAATTATAATTTATAAATGAATGAAATTGAAAGAACATACCAGTGGTTGTAGGTTTGGTAGTGGTACCTGTTAAGGGAATGACAAGTGCAAAAAGAAATAAAAGAAATAAAAGGGATGTTAGAAAAATAAAATCCCCATGTTTCATGCATGCATACATGTTCAAACAAATTAAAAAACCTACCCACCCATGCATTTAACAGCAAATCAACACAAATAAATCATACATTTCTAGAATATAATGGAACCGCAACAACAAAGTAAGTTGAAGAAAGAAAATATGGCACTTATTATGTTAATGTATGCATTTGTTCCTGTTTGTTCATTGGCTAGGGCTAATTTTCACAGAACTATATCAATTCAAGCAATAGACCGCTTCTGTAATGTATGCAAATAATATGCGTATGACGTCAGACTCCCCGTTGGCAAGCTTAACAACAGTAACTAGGTCCGGCAAGCTCCGGCAAACTCAGCTTGCCGGACCTAGTTACTATTGTTAAGCTTGCCAACGGGGAGTCTGACGTCATACGCATATTATTTGCATACATTACAGAAGCGGTCTATTGGAGATGCTACCTACAATCCCTCGGGCGGGATTCAATTGGGGAATTAATATTTAAAAATATCAAAATCAAATATATATAAAGAAACAAGTTATTTGATGAAAAATTGAATTTCCAGTCCATGCATTCAATGAATGGGTCACAAACAGAGTAACCAATGCATACAAATAACCTATTTACAAAGTGGGAAAGAGCATGGTTTATGCTGAAAATTAGCTCAGCACTGGATAAATCCACTGCTGAGCCAGTGCTAGACGAAAAAGCCGTGGTATTCCTTTCGATGACCAAATATCGCGGCACTCTGGCAGCAGTGACACCCCCTGATTTTATCACGCTTATGAGAACAATGCGATCCATTGTAATGAACTTGTTTTTTTGACCTCGATCCGGTGACGACGCTGTGAACTGCTCTGTGATTGGTTCATGTAGTTCCCCAAGTAGCCCACAATGCAACGTAGAGAAGGTTACCTTCCGGTCACCAAAAATCGCGGTCACTCTGGCAGAGTGACACCCCCCTGATTATCAGTCAACAGCGACTCAAATTGAGTGTTAATAGATCACTTGTATAGTTTTTAAACTGTTAAATTAGTATCTTACCACGACCAGGACAATCAGGTAAGAACCGAGGCATGGCGGGGAGGGTAGGAGGCGAAGCGGTGCAGGTACAGGTGCCCATTGAGGAGCTACTGACGCATACTTGCCCACCTAAATCAAACATTGATATTTGAAGAAGAATTTGAAAGGGTAAATAAAACTTAATGGCCCGAATTCTCAACTTGTGGCTCAACTTGTGCCTGGCCTAAAATACAAAGACTACCGGTAACACTTTGCACCAGCATACTTATTGTCTCGTAACTATGGTCCTCGGAGATATTCTAATTATTTTCTTTTCATTATCAAGTCAATTAATTATAGCATAAATTAATTTTCAATTATTTTCACAAAACATTCTTGTAAATATTAAGCATAAAAGAACTGCGAAAAGGAGTATTCATTACATTTTCTTTCGGTGTTGATCAGATCATTGCTTAAATTTTTCATATAAATATCAATTTCGTAATTTTTGCTCTTCGTTCCGCTTCAATGACTGTCTCATTTACAGTCATCAATATGTCACGGTGTTACACTAAAAACAGATATATTTAATATTTCTGGAAAAATATGAATGGGAATTAAATGTTTCCCCCTGTTTATTAGCCCATAGGGCTATAATTTGGATGCTATAAATAGCAGTATTATCTTTTACCACCAATTAATCTCATCAATATCAATTTGGTCTGGCATTACGTTTTGTGTAACACCGTGACGCTAGCTCCTGGATCTCCATTGACATAATACAGTAGACATAATCAAATAATGTAAGATATTTTTTTAGGTATGCTCGGGCATTGCTCATGCTATAATTATATGAATAGGGTCAGTTGATAATGTTTCCATTTCAAAGTTACCCGAGTCATAAATGTGTAGGTGTTGTACGTCCGTCTGTCTGTATGTGCATCTGTACATCAGTGTTATTTTTCTTTGCAATATCTCAAGAATCGATAAACCTCTATACAAAATTTGAAAGAAATCCGTCAAGGAATGTGGCAGTTAGAGCGCAGACAAGAATATGACGCGGCGGCGGCGGCGTCGGCTGGGGGATATAATAAGAGTTTATTGACCCATCCTATTGCAAATGGGACAAATTGGCAATTTGAAGGCTGATGCACACTGGAGAATGGTGGATATTTCCCTCATACTGTACTGTGCATCCCATGTAAACACTGACACAGTCTGCATGTTTTCTCTGCAGGAATGTTTGCGAATTTAGAAGCTATCTTTATTTGACAGATAGACAAGTCCAGTCATTCAACAACAACCACATCTCATCTCAGCAATCAATAAAGTTGATGATGAACTGTTCAGCAAGCCTCCACATCACAATGGGGACCCACAGTGTAAAATATGCACTGCACTTTTGACCCAGTATCATTCATGATTAAACACATTTGTTTGTATTTTAACTAGGGCTGATTCAAACCGGATATGAGCCGAGTAAAAACGGACGGATATCGGATATATCCGAAATGTAAAACAACAAATTATCAAATCAAATTTTGTTTTGTTTTGGTATTTTGGTTTGTTTGTTGGTATATTTGTTTTGTTTTTGGTTTGTGGATGTTGGCATCTCTGCCCTAGAGCTGGACCCCGGCCACAAAGGATTTCGCGCTTTGCTCACATGAGAGTAAGATTTTTCATTTTCAAATGTAGGCAGGTATGCTGTCAAGATGAAAGCCATCGGATATCTCATCAAGTGTTTCCTGATCCTGTTCAATTGGAATCGGCAGGACAGTGAGATGTTAGTCTACAAACCGCTGTCAAGATGAAAGCCTTCGGATATCTCATCTTTGATTCTTCTAAATTTGGCTCATAAACTACCACTAATCTATTCATTAATCGTCTTACCATTTGTTTATTTTGTGTTGTTTATTTGTTTTGTTTGTTTGTGATATAATTAAAATCGCTTAACTTTAGCAATAGTTTAGCAGGGTTCAACGTGCCATTTTATGACCGCATCTATAGAATGGGGAGGTCCGATAATTTAAATTCGGTATCCGACCTTCACGGTCGGATACCGAACGACTATCCGTTTGGTCACCTTTCATGCATAAAATAGATTTGCTCACACTCACTTTCAACCATACAAAACTGACAATACAACTCATTAGTATTCAAAAAGAGGGTTGTGTAAACTTATCTCACACGTGTACACACAAGACATTCACCACTGCCTGCTCTCTTAAATAATCAAGCTAATATGGTGGTGCCAGGCTTTAGAGGTAATTTTTTATAAACTTGTCACAATATGGGGGGAAAGACTTTTTGGGACCTACTACAGCTTCGATTCCCACAGAAGATAAATGTTCTTATAGCTACAGTTTCCCTTTAATATTGATAGCTACTTAATACAGCCTCACCATCCCCTTCTACCTTTCTGAGTATATTTTAGAGTTAATTAGGTCACATCATTGTTAATAACTGATAACTAGACAGAGAAAGTTAATGAATTAAGAACATATAGATTCACTCACCAACTGGGTCAAATTCGACTGAGTCTGTTGCATTTCCAAGGTAATTTCCAGCAACGCACATGAAGACAGTAGAGTTCTGTGGCAGTGCATCAAGCTGCACAGTGCTACAAGAACCTGTACATTCATGTATGAGCTCGCTGCTCTGATAAATCCAGTAATTGGTGATGAAGGGATTAGCCTGGGTTAACACAGTGCATGTTACATCCAGGGTATCCCTGTCAAAGGTTACTTCAATGGCATCAGATGCAGGAGGGTCTGAAAGATAAAAGATATAAGGTAATAAGTAGACTTGGAAAGTGAAGGGAATAACATTTGATCCAATTATGCACCATTTCCCTCATTATGTCTCGTTAAAACGATTTTTTTTCTTCAATTCATTTGGTACTCTTATTATGCATAAAAAATCTGCATTACACAAAAATTTACTTTCAAAACTAAATTTTGCCTGAGTTCAATGATTTACTTATCGTTCAAAACGCAACCTGATAATGATAGGCAATGATTTCATTTCTGATAAAAAAAAACAAGAAATCATTAATTTTAAACAAAATTACTAAAACTTCGCTCATCAAATTTGGTTTTAAATAATTTGCATTTTGTGTCCACGGTGACTTACATTGTACGTTGAGTGTCTCTGATACTGTCCCATTGAGTGCAGACACTGCATGGCCTCCAATGCTGCATGTTAGCTGCTGGCCGTCATCTGCTGATGTTGGTGTGAATATGAGCACACTCCTGGTGTTAAACAGGTCTGGATCAGGGTTGGCAGGGTTGGTGTCTACCGTGATACCACCCATGGACCACGTTATGGTTTCCTGTGGCTTGCCTCTCACTGCATCACACTGTGCTGTACAGGGGCTACCAGCAATGCACGGTGTCGATATAGTCAGAGACTCGACTAGTTGATGGAAAGACATGTATACATGTATTGATAATAGAATCATGAATGTGTCTAGAATGTGACATATGGAATCACTGGTGCACATCAAAATAAAAAAAAATAAAAAAACATTACTAAGTATAATTATTGTAGTGTCTGATAGACACTTGTCACAGTGGATTAATCACATAACTCTTGCTGTTATAAAAAATGTTAGATATAAACATCATTCTTTATGTGTAAGTAAAATAAGCATTCCCAAAATAACATGTTGAGACATTCCGTGAAACAACGTTGTAAATTAATTAGTATTTGATTGCATTTCTCCCAAAATGTGGATATTTCATTAAAAGTACTAATTTCACACCCTCAGGCAAAGAATAGTTTGTATGATGCTATAAATAGCATTATTTTACCTTCTACAACAAGGCAGATAGGATCCGTAAAACCTATATCTTTAACTTGGCATTGATAGCACCCATCATCTCCCAGCGAGGCTCCCGTCTGTGCACCTGTTACTGTCATGATGGATGTATCGCCAGCCTCTGATACTCCAAAGTTGAGATATTTATCTTTAACTGAAACCCTTGCTCCGGCAAGAAATATATTTTCACCCGTTATACCATTTTTCCAATAGAAGGTCGGCGATGGTTCACCTGATGCTGTGCATGTAAACACAGCATTATAACCAACAGCCACTTCAGTGGGTCCGGTTATGTTCTGGCAATGCATGTACTTTATAGCCTGTCGGATTCAAAATGGATTTTTGTTTAGTCATAATTATATACTATATTGACACAAATTATTAATTGGGAAAATTGAAAAAAATTGGTTACCGGTGCGATCTTGCATTAAGCCATAAGGGGTCAAATAACAATCAATGTATAATGAACAGAAAAAGAAGTTGTGGAAGGTTGAGCAAAACCGATAAAGAATAAGAATGGCCGTAGGACCGAGGTTTACCAAAATGAACAAAATACCGGTAGACTATGACAAATATATTATATATTGGGCAGTGTCTCAGCTGACTATCTAATAATGCACCCCTTTTCAACATAAACCATTTATTTTATCAGTGGCTTACATGGACACTTCAATTCGGGTGCGCTTCGTTATTCCGAAGGTTCGTTATTTCGAAGGTTCTTTATTCCGAAGGTTCTTTATTCCAAAGGTTCGTTATTCCGAACACGCAAATTTCGTATACCTGAGGGTTCGTTAATCCTAAAATGAAATAGGGTTCGTTAATCCGAACATTTGTTGCATTATTCCGAAGGTTCGTTATTCAGAAGGCTCGTTATTCCGAGGGTTCGTTATTCCGAAAATAAAATCGGGTTCGTTATTCCGAAGGTTCGTTATTCCGAAGGTCCGTTATTCCGAGGGTTCGTTTAATATTACGAAGGTTCGCTATTCCTAAAATGAAATCGGGTTCGTAAATCCGAAAATGAATTTGGGTTTGTTATAATGCTATAATTTCATATAAAGAGATAAAATAAACTTAATTGTTTGATTGGTCTGGCCAAGGGAGGGAAAGGGGGAGGGGTATGCTTAATGCAGGCTGTAAATTCAATAAACAAAACACAAATTATAGTATCATAACAAACCCGATTTAATTTTCGGATTAACGAACCCTATTTTATTTTCGGACTAATGAACCTTCGGAATAACGAGCCTTCGGAATAACGAACCTTCGGAATAACGAACCCGATTTTTTTTTCCGGATAAACGAACCCTCGGAATAACGAACCCGATTTCGTTTTAGGAATAGCGAACCTTCGAAATAACGAACCTCGGAATAACGAATCTTCGGAATAACTGAACCTTCGGAATAACGAACCTCCCGAATAACGGACTGTAACCTTCAATTCAATTCAATTCAATTCAATCTTCATATTTTGTTGATGTTGACTTACCGAGACCAAAATCAAAAGAGAATACAGAACCGATGATGGTGTCCAATAATGCATGATATTAGATGTGATCGAACAGTTGAATAAAAGCAACTGTAAGGAAGAAAAGATGTGGCGAGTTATATAATGTATGTAGAACTTTATCAATAAGTCGTAGACTGTAAACAAATTCAAACATGACATAAATATAATATCACAAGAATGCAAATGTGGGAAATATTACATCCCGAAACATCACTCTTTGTTTTGACAGTTGTTACATTGAGACTATTTCTGACTGTACTGACCGTCTATAGGAAGTCATATTTATGAAATAATATTATCCTTATTCAGAGTTTATTTCTGAATAATAATACGTTGTTTTAAAAAATGGGATAACCATACTCTATTTTAATATAATAATACATTAAATGTATATTTGTATAGGTATTATGATATGATTATTTTATCAAGACCATTCGATTTGCCATAATTAAATTATTACTTGCTTTCATTTATCTTCTTCTATGTGTGCTTTTTAAATTGCTGTGAATGTAAATAGGTTTGGTGCTTTCGTGTTTGTTTTAAGTTTGATTTGTGTATGCATTTTTAAAATCTTTTATTTAGATTTCAATTTGAATCGGAATAAATGCTCGAATGAAAAAAATTGTAAAGTAAGGGTCGAGTTAGCCATTGGCCGAGTTGTCCTGGATTCGTAAATGTTCAGTTATTTCTTAGAAAACACATAATCTGGTTTGGGTTTGGAGTGAATGTTAATCGGTTATATCTAAGGAGGAGGGGTGGGGCACGTGCCCCTGCCAATACTTTGACAACAAAATAATGAATATAGTATTCGAAAACTCTTTAGAAATGGTTGACTAACATTAACTAGAGGGTGCCGCCAAGAATCCAGGACAACTCGGCCAACGGCTGACTCGACCCTTACCAGCCCGGCCAACGACCCATATCATACATACCTCGGACAACTCGACCTCTGTTATTTTTGTTTAACTTTTGACATTTTAAAACACCAGAAGTAATGACCTTTAAAAAAACAAATTATCTCCACAAATACTTTATTTCCCGTAACCAAATTTACACATGATGACCGTAAAGACCAATTCCTCTCATTCTATTGCTTTTTCTTTAGAAACAAATATTTGAAAAATAACAGAGGTCGCGAGTTGTCCGAGGTCAGACCCGACCCCTACCAAACTCGGTTTGGCCGAGTACGTATGGGTCGTTGGCCGAGCTGGTAAGGGTCGAGTTAGCCGTTGGCCGAGTTGTCCGGCACCCATTTTGGGATATCAGTGTTTTAGTGCAATAAGCACACGATTAGGCAGGATAAGTGTTTGTTCATACTCCTGATTATGTGTCATTGAGAATCTTCACGTATTAGCATGTATGTATACAATCATGTAAATATGCCACATAATACAAAAAAGGAGACTTTGATAAATTTGGCCAAGTCTTATATCGTTTTCAATCTCAAAATGTTTTGGGTGGGAATGTAAAAATCATATTTATTGACTTACCAATATTATCAAAACAACAGTATCACCAACCAGGAATGAATCGTTGGATTCGTCTTGGCTTGTTGTATGCACATTAACGCTTGATCATTGTTTTCCCAGGCGCTTCCATTTAGGCCTACAGTCGACTGGTAGACCGGAAGTCCGTGAGACCCCCACTAACAGATCTTGCGTTCCGGCAGATGTATGTCTAATAGATTTCAGTCCTATATTTTTCAGCCGATTGCTAATAAAGTTTGATTCGGTAGTCAGTACGTGTCTACGCTATACGGATGAATGTGAACCAAAAATAACGTTACTGTAGTGTATTGATAATAGAGAGATCTATACGATACTGTATTGTAAGGTTGCTAGGCAACTTACATGAATGTAACAGGTGATGGTTGTAGCGTGCGCGCGCGGTGCGCTTTGCGCAATAAAGTTACACACTTAAAACCCGATACCTTCTTGTCTACTAGTTATTCATTAGTGTCTCCCGAATACTTAGTTTTCCAGAACATAATAATTGGCGACGAAGATGGAATTGAACACACCCGGCATAAGGAAGTGTTTGCGGTAAAAATGAACTAGTTTTGGAAAAGCAGAGAATTTTTTCCGCCAAGTTATCGTCGTTTGTAGGCGAAACGTCAAGGCAAATTCGGGCAGTTGCACGTGTTAAATTGTGCATAGCTGTATCGCACACGTTGGGAGCGACCGCGCGCACGCATATATATAGACTGTTGCAGTTTCGGACATTCACGTCACGTGTTCTAGTGGAGTCGAAAACGTAAACAAACATGGCGGCGCCCAGTGGATACATCGGAAGGCTCGGTTCTTTCGACAGAGATCGCGAACCGTTTTCATCGTACATTGAGCGAATGGAGATGTTTTTCATCGCAAATAACATTGTTGAAACCGATGAGGATGACAACGAAACGAAAGGAAGAAAGAAAGCAATTCTACTGACTGAAATCGGGACTGATGTTTACCTCGCACTTGCGAATTTGCTTGCGCCCAGGAAAGCGAGGGACGATATTATTCGGATTCTGCAGTCACATTTTGATCCGAAACCGTTGGAGATTGCGGAGAGCTACAAGTTTGGGACCAGAAAGCAGCGAGACGGTGAGAGTATCAGTGA
The DNA here is from genome assembly GCA_037951105.1 of Echinarachnius parma. Taxonomy (NCBI): domain Eukaryota; kingdom Metazoa; phylum Echinodermata; class Echinoidea; order Clypeasteroida; family Echinarachniidae; genus Echinarachnius; species Echinarachnius parma. The sequence continues at coordinate 6,083 of JBAMJV010011796.1, read as the reverse complement.
TTTCATTATTGCTCTCAAGAACTTATCCACACACTGTAATTTTGGGGAGTTTTTGGATCGTGCTCTGCGAGATAGATTCGTGTGTGGGTTGCAAGATGAACGAATCCAAAATAGACTGTTGAATGTGACTTCTTTGGATTTTGAAACGGCCTGCAGGACTGCTCTTTCGGTGGAGATGGCAGCCAAGAATGCTCGCGAGTTGCATCGATCGCAGGAGTCTGCGTCTGCGGCCAGTGTTCACAGCCAGAAGAGTTATACTCCACATAAACAGAAGTCAAAGTTCAAGGACAAAGCAAAACAGTTCGAGCACAATCCTCAGCATGCTCAGCAGGGGAAGAGTCGGAACTGCTACAGATGCCAGGGGTCAGGACATGTGCCGAAAGATTGTCCATTTCGGTCTGCGCAGTGTTACAACTGTAAAATGAAGGGACACATTGCAGCAGCGTGCAGAAATAAGTCTGGTGGTGGCAGAGGAAAAATTCAGGCATTCTCTTACTTTAGTCCACCGGGGACCTAAACCCCTGGCATCCGATTTTCCCTGGATCTTGTCCTGTTTTCACAGTCTGACGTAGTCTGATTTTTTTAGACCGTCTCACTCTCACGGCTGGCCGACGACACGCATAATAATTCGTGCCACTCTCCGATCATAATGAATTCAATTATTCATGCAGTTTATTTCGTCTGCATGGTTTTTAGATTTATTCGGACAAAATAAACTCAGTCTCATTATGATTTTAGTTTATTTCGTCAGAGGATTTTAGGAAGATTTAATCAATTGCTTACCTGTCTTACTTTACTTAGTCCACCCCTAAAATCAACAAAAGAGGGCTTCTTGCCTTCTAGTTCTAATTAACCTTTTTGTAAATCCATTAACCCCGGTTTTCCCTTCTCTTCAAGACCACTCTGCCACTTTTAGACAGTAGGATATTGATGATAACGCTATTAGAGCAAAAAATAATGAATCCGTCTCCCTATGAACTAATCCACTTTCGATCCACCCCCTATGAGAATTTTGTACAGGTGTGTAGTTAATTTCCCATAGGGGGTGACTCCAAAGTGGATTATATACTAGAGCGACGATGAAATGTTTGCAACAAGATTATGTGCGTGTCCAATGTAATACACGTGCGCGCATCAATCTTGTTGCGAACATTTCATCGTCGCTCTAATACCTAATCCACTTTGGAGTCACCCCCTATGTGAAATTAACTACACACCTGTACAAAATTCTCATAGGGGGTGGATCGAAAGTGGATTAGTTAATAGGGAGACGGATTCATTATTTTTTGCTCTAATAGCGTTATCATTAATAGCCTACTGTCTTATAGCGATGGATTTGTATGATCATCTGATCTTTTGTCAAGCTTTTGTGATGGATCGTGATGTCTTGGGGATAATAGCCCCATCCAAATGTGCAAGCCTGGTGGATTGAAATCACTCGAATATTGGTAGCGTCTGAGCTGCACAGCGCTAGTGCACGCACTCAGCGATTTCGCACAGTTTCGGATAGGATAACAAAGGGAATCTATTGAAAGTTAACGGTATTGTGACTATTGAAAATCGTCGGTATTTTGGAGGGTGGGAATTTGAGGTCCCCAGTGACCTAAAGTAAGAGAAGGCCAAAATTCATAACCTACGACAAGATGGTGATGATTCGTCTATGTCAATGTATTGTGTTCACTCCACCGACAGGACTGATGCAAACTTTGAGACAGAAGTGCTGGTTCACGACAAACGTATTACGATGATGATAGACACGGCTGCAGATTGCACTGTCATCGGGAAAGATACTTATGATGAGAACTTCCGCTCAATTCCCCTTCGTCCTTGCAGAGTTGGACTGCGGACGTATTCTGGAGAGGCCTTGAATATTTGCGGCCAATTTGAACCGAGTGTCACGCACAAAGGAAAGGTGTACCGTCTACCGGTCATAGTGGCTGCATACAAGAATAAACCATCGCTAATGGGGAAGAACTGGCTTGCCAAGATACGGTTAGACTGGAGCAAAGTATTTCATGCCAAGCTGGATGTGCATTCAAGACTGGATGAACTGCTGCACAAGCATAGCGACATGTTTGAAGACAGTTACGAGGGCATAGCAGGAGTGACAGCGCACGTCAGAATCAAGGACGGAGCGACGCCTGTGTACTGCCGGCCGAGGCCGGTGCCATACGCGCTCAAGGAGCAGGTTGAAGCAGAGCTGCGGAATCTTTAGAAAAACAAGGTGCTGGTGCGGACTGACTTCAGTGAGTGGGCAACTCCGTTAGTAGTGGTGCCCAAAGCAGATGGAACTGTTAGGCTGTGTGGAGATTACAAGACTACAGTGAATAGAGTGGTCGACGATGAGCAGTATCCTCTCCCGACATCGCAGGATTTGTATGCGGAGCTTGGGGGTACAAAAGTTTTCTCGAAGCTTGATCTCTCACACGCGTACGCCCAGTTGAATTTGGATAGCGAAAGTCAACAGTACCTGACAGTGAATACGCACATGGGGTTGTATTCATACACAAAATTGCCCTATGGTATCAAGTCATCGCCTAAGATTTTCCAGGCGACAATGTGTAAGAAAAAGTGTAAGAGTGTAAGAGTGTAAGAAAATGTTAACCAGTGATGCACTATTAGTCCACTACGATAACAAGCGCAAGTTGAAGTTAGCATGTGACGCATCAAGTATAGGTGTAGGAGCGGTGATCAATCATGTGATGGAGAATGGGGAAGAGAAGCCCATAGCGTTCGCATCGCGTACCCTGACGAAAAGCGAGCGAAATTACGCGCAGATTGAGAAGGAAGCGTTGGCGATTATCTTCGGAATTAAGAAGTTTCATCAGTTCCTTCTTGGCAGAAACTTCACGCTGATTACCGATCACAAGCCGCTTCTTCAGATACTGGGTCCGAAGACGGCGATTCCTACCATGGCAGCATCGCGAATGCAGAGATGGGCAATCCTACTTTCGCAGTATGACTACACAATCGAGTATCTCAGTTCGAAGGAGAATGCGGTAGCTGATGCGTTATCGCGTTTACCACATGAAGAGTCGGATGAAGGCACAGAGGGTGCCATCTTTGTAACTGATGTAGTAGACGATAGTTTCCCAGTAACCGCAGCAGAGATTGCTGCAGAAACTCAGAAAGACACAATACTGAAACAAGCGTATGAACAAACATTGAATGGTTGGTCAGAAACAATGCCTATTGCTGAACTGAAACCATACCACAATAGGAGATTTGAATTGTCATGTGATCAGGGTTGTATCAAATGGGGACATAGAGTGATTATCCCCAAATCATTGCAACAGAGACTGTTGAGTGAATTACACTCTGAACACTCAGGTATTGTAGCTATGAAGTCAGTAGCAAGGGGTTTCATGTTTTGGCCAGGGCTAGACAAAGACATTGAGTTCATTTCAGGTTCATGTTCGGTTTGTCAGAGTGTTAGAAACAAACCACCAAAATCGCCTCTTGAAACATGGCGATGGCCAAGTCGGCCTTTTCAGAGAGTACATGTTGATTTTTGTGAGACCGGAAATGATCATTTTCTTGTTTTGATTGATAGTCACTCCAAGTGGATTGAAGTGATACACATGGGTACAAACACAACCACAGAAAGGACGATCAATGAGTTGCGTTTGATTTTTGCATGTCATGGTTTGCCTGAAGAGCTAGTTTCTGATAATGGCCCACAATTTCGTGCTGCAGCATTTGAAGTGTTCATGAAGAAAAATGGTGTTAAACACATTCTTGTACCACCATATCATCCTGCCTCAAATGGTGCAGCAGAAAGGTCAGTGAGGTCAGTGAAAGAAGCTCTCAAGAAACAGGTGTTTGATGGTAGTTCTAAGTTCAATATGAAACACAGACTAGCAAGTTTTTTGTTGAAGTACCGTACCACACCACATGCCACAACAGGGTACACTCCCGCAGAGTTGTTGATGAAGAGAAGACTGAGAACAAGGCTTAGTTTGGTATTGCCAGATTTGGCTCCCAAAATTGAAGAGAAACAAGCAAGTCAAAAGAAACACTTCCGTGGAAGTAGGAAGGAACAAGGCTTTTTGGTAGGAGATAAAGTTCGTGTTCTTAGCCCTCCTCACAAAACAGACAAATGGGAGATTGGCACAGTTGTGGCAGTTTGTGGTACGAGACGGTATCTTGTAGAGATTGGTGACAAGGTCAGAAGTGTACATGTCAACCACATGTTAAAACGTGATGATGGTTTGCGTGAATCTGGTGATGACGGAACCTTTGAAGATTCATTTGATGTTGTTTCTATCCAAGATGGTATAGATATGGGAACAAGGAAATCCCCAATCAAAGATGTAGCTGGTCCAAGCACAGACGTGCAGTCAGGGACCACACCAAAACAAAGTCCAAACCTTAGGCGGTCACAGAGACTCCGCAAACCTACCACCAGGTTGAATTATAAGTAATGTTTGTTTATTTTGTGTTAAACAAATTCGTCTCTGAAATGGAAATGAAGAGACATGTAGACGCAAATTGTTAACAAAGGAAATGTGGAAAATTTTATTTGTTTATGCACTGACATTGACAGAACAAGTTATCTTTGATGTAACGGTATATACATTTTCATATCTTTTGATAAGACTCAATGCTCGAAATTAACTTTTTTTGCTGGTGGCCCGGTCGGGCCAGTAAAATTAGTATTTTTCAAAATTTGGTGGCCCGAAACCAAAATCTACTGGCCCGAAAAAATAAGGAAAAACAAAAGTGAAATGTATACAATAACCATATTCATAGTTTTAGGGTACTAGGCATTACTTTTTATTTTTTATTCCCCTTTGTTTCATTGTAAGATGAATTAAATAAACATGAATTAGGATGAATGTGTGTGTGTCATGTCTTTTGTGATGTGTTGTTTTATTGATCAAACAAACATTGGATTCTTCGTAAACAATATTGCAGACAAGTGAGACAACTCACAACACACTGTTCAAAATTCAAACATGATGTTGAATTTACGGGATTTATAACAATTTTTTTTTTAGACACTGTGTAGTGCTGTTGGAATGCTTATACCACTGGTCTAGCATTCATCAACATATACATTTTCTCACGTACAAAAATAGTGGTTAGTACAAAAATTGCACATTTATTGGGTAGTAACAGAGTAGTAATATATGAATATTCATGATGCTCATTAGATATGCAAAATACACAAAATAACTGAAATAACTAACAACGACTTTTAATATGAATTTTTTTTTTATAACAACTGGTTAGAAAATGAGTACTGCTGCTCAATATTCATTAGCAGCAGTGTTAGTTGCTTAATTAACTTGCAACTTTTTAACTAACCAATATTTTGTATGTGAGAAAAGGGAATTACTTGCTGAATGCTACGTTTAAAATCAAGCTCTTGTCATGCCCTAAACAGGACTAAACATGACTACAGGATATTAAAAAAAAAAAAAAAAAAAAAAAAAAAAAAAAAAAAAAAAAAAAATCATTTTTTTTTTTTTTTTTTTTTTTTTTTTTTGGTGGCCCAGTCGGGCCACCAAACATTGAAATATGCGTTTTTTACTGGCCCAACAGCATTTTTTGGTGGCCCCGGGCCATCGGGCCTATGCTAATTTCGAGCGTTATCATAAGTGAACTTTTAAAATGCTTGTTTAACCAACCAATTAGTACTTTTAGAGACGATTTTAAGCATACGTCTAACTTGTAATTTTTGATACAATTGGTTTGTAGGTGGATCCGAGTTCGCATATTCCCATGAACATTATTTGTTCTTTGTCTTGCATGACTATATGGTCACGATTTGTGAGAAGGGAGGGAAAGTATGGATATAATTATGTGGTACCTTAACATTGGTAAGAGGAGGCTAGTTATGATATGACAAAGGTGTCAAGTTTTGTTTTGGATTTTAAGGTCTTCATAATGGGACAAGTTTCATTGAAGTTCTGTTGTGGATTACTTAAGGAAGGAACAGTTTTCATTGAAATTATAGATATAACATCATATATGAAGTATACAGGGTAAATGACTGTATAAGGAAGTTGAATACTTTTATGATGGTATTAATAACTTTAGAACTGTGATTGTACTAGATATGGAATTACTTAGATCAC
>JBAMJV010011795.1:0-41072 GCA_037951105.1 Echinarachnius parma | reverse complement strand
ATTTCTTGACCGATTGTGCTCAAATTTGCAGAGACTATTCATTATATTTATAGTATCTTATAGTGCATACAACAATTTGTCTGGATTTCATTGTCATCCCCCTCATCCCCCCCGTTGTCTACGCCCCTGGCTGAGGGGGGGGGGGGGGGGGGGGCAAAGCTTTTGAATTCAGCTGGTTAGAAGTTGGACGATTATTAAGTGCACATTGCAAGCATGGTGTTATGAGCTGGGCTTTGTCCAATATGAATTTTAGCCTGATAGATACATATATTGCAAGCATTCTGATGGAACCCTGAATAGCATCAGTCATGGATGATGGGATACCCACATTGGGAAGCTTATTGGGGGTCCAGGGCGCGGAGCCCCCGGAAGCTTTGGGATTTGTAATATCCAGATATAAAGATGTTGTCTATATGTTAATATAGAGTTAACTATTCTTTAGTTAATTGGCTTTTTAATTAGCTGTTTAGAGATTGGAAGATTATTAAGTGCACATTGCAAGCATCCTGTTATGATGAGGGCACTGTCCAAGTATGGATGAATTTTAGCCTGATAGATAAATACTGTCGATTGCAATCATCTTGATGGAACCCTGAATAGAATAAGTCAAGGGATACCCACATTGGAAAGCTTATTGGGGGTCCAGGGCGAAGCCCCCGGAAGCTTTGGGATTTGTAATATCCAGAAATACAATTAACTGTTGAATAGTTAGCTCAATTTTAGTGAGCGAAGCGCAAACGTACAGTGGGCCAGGATCGCCTGAAAGTTTGCCAAGAGAGAAGTCCTGAATAAAACTACTTAATGAGTACATGGCTGGTACTGGTTCAAATAACCTTAATGGGGTTCCAGGGGCGCAGCCCCGGAAGATTTTGGATTTGGGCAGTTTAGCATTATCAAAAAGTGGTTTAAAGAAGACTATAGTAACAACTTCCATTCATAAGAGGGGGCAATACTCCCAAATATTGCGTCCGTTTGAAGGTTTGTGTCCATCTTCAGGTTCTAGAGTAGTTGATGCACCGTGCACTCCCTCAGCAGAAGTACTGGTCCTCGAGTCAGAATCAGCAGAGCTCCGATGCCTAAGGTAAGGTGGTGATCAGTGACAACACAGATGCATGCATTAATCAAAGTAATGATACAATTATACAAAGATACAAGTGGTTTTGGAAATACTATAAATTGTCTAGAATTCAAAAGAGGGTATTCATATACTACAATAACTAGACATGTGTATTCCTTCATGGCTTTTTACACTGCATTTTAGGAGTATGTGTACGAATTTCATTACAAAATGGTGTATACATGATCTTTTATAAAGTTTATTAGTCCAGTGACCAGATGCAAGCAAAACTAGTATTTGTTGTTATGTGTTATGTAGGCATGCAACCCTAACCATGCCTACGAGTAAATGTTTATGTTTCTAGAATTTGTTATACATTGGAAAAAGCGACAATTATTGTTATAGCTTTCTCTTGCTAATAAATTACGAATTTCTTTGTATCGTTTGTATGTTGAAGACCAAATCAAATATATGTATCTATGCATCGTTCTATCTTATAATGATGTATTCAAGTAGTATACTAGGACAAAAAAGATTTCATAGAGTTATATTTCATGAAGCAACTATCAAGGTGATGAGTTTTATTGCGACATATATTGATTGTTAATCGATCAATAATAATCATTGTTGTCAACTAGAATAGATAAGACAATCCTTTCATTTATAATATTAGCCCATACTGCGTGGTAACATACCTGACAGCAATCGCATCATATGTTTCCCTCACTGATTTCATGAATGTGTCCACCTCAGAGTTGGAGAAACCATTGAATGTGAAGTCATCTCTAACTATACAAGGTAAACGTGTCTGTACGAAAATAAAACAAAAAGGATGTATAATACATTCATGTACTTTGCCTTAAACAAAAGTGGGCATTAATCAAGGAAGAAAATAAAATATAAACAATTAATGTTATGTACATTGGAACAAGCATTAAGAAAGTGAAGTATAATGGTCACATGCAAATGCCTTCCCTTACGTACAACCAACTACTCATAATATTCTTGCGTTTCTAACATACAATTATTCATCAATATCCATTAAATTCCAGCTAAAAAAAATTGTTTAATTATCATTATAGAGTTTTATAGTATGGTTTACATAGAAAATAAACTGCTGGTAATGACATATAAAGCTTATGTTAGGGCCATTATTTAGAATCTACATTTGAGCCTACCTAATGCAAAGTTTGTATGGTACCAGGGGGGTGTTTCAGCGTGCTTATTGAAAGTAAATGCACTAATTATATATATATGATTGCAATCATACTCCACCTACCCACCTACCTACCTATTTGATCTGCTTTTGTAAAGAGGCTTTATATGGTATAATTTCGTACCGGGTTCAATAGGAGTTGCTGCATATAATTATGCACATTATTCAAAAAGTTGAATGAAACATGAAAGAAGCTGTCCAGAAAAACATTAAATGAGCAAAGAAATGAGGGCCTTTGCTGGGAATTAAACCAGCGACATCTGGATCGCTAGCCTGTTGATCAACCATCAAGTAATAGATTGGAAAACAGGTTTTTACCATGAATCGAACCAGAGACCCCTTTAATGCTAAACCGGTGCTCAACTATATACATCCTTGTCATGAGGGTACTCCCTATGACAAGGTAATATTGCTGAGAAATTGAGAAACAGAATAACTATGGACGAATTAAACATTACATGCATTGGACAATGGGACTAGTCAATGTGATATTCATCAGGTTTCAATAAATCAAGTCAAGGCAGTGGCGTAGCGACGGGGAGGGGTGGGGGGGGGGGGGGCACGTGCCCCCCAATAATTTTGAAAAAAACAATAGAAAACATAATGGAACTTTTTTGGAAAAAGCAGAGAAATACATAAGGTGTGCCCCCCCCCCCCCCCCCCCCCCCCCTCAAATCAGTCCGACCACGCTACGCCACGGTCAAGGTGCTAATAAATTCACTCAAACCAGGGTACAGTCTATACCCTTCTTTCTTGCCTTATGTTGACCTACATTACATAGATTAGATTCGGCTCATTATCACAAGAATCATCCACCTCTCACTCACGTCTACGTGAAGTTCCTGATGAGACCTTCAAAACCGCACTCATCACACTGCTTCTCAAGAAGCCTTCGTTCAAGAATTACAGACTGTATGCCAATCTCTCTTTCCTATGCAAATTCCTCTAAAGGGTTTGAGTTAGAGGCTCAACTGAGAGCATACCAAACAACGTACTTCCACGGAAATAATCATCATACCAGCATGTCCTTTTGACAGAGACGGCTTTGATCAAAGTTGTCAAAATCTATCGCTGTGTTTCACATACAACCTGTCTTATAATGACATGTTATTACGACATATTATCTTTTTTCTGCAGAATACAAAAACAAATTAGAATACCATGCAGCTCCCAATGTAAATATAGTACCGAAGGAGTGTTGTCACATTACTTTGTTATAACTTAATACTGGATCTCTAAAGTGCCCCTGGCCACCCGCGTGCTGTTATTCAGCTGAAATGAGACATGGCTAATTTCTTTTACAATGGAAGTATTTCACAACAGAGATAACCAAAACACCAATGACAGCAATTTTATCCTGTGCGGGGGGTCAGACAGTAGCCCTGAAGGGCGAACGAAAAATGACCGGCGGTCAGGTTATAGTCCCAGAATGCAATTTAGTGCCGCGCGACGTCCGCGGCGCACCGATACACGACTCTATGTTTTCGTATCGCTCGTTCGCGTGAGCGGAGTACGTAATGCGTGCGAGTTTCTTGCAAGCGTCGCCAGTTCGCTGTGTATTTCCCGCAAAATTGGCTTTTTTAGCAACAAATCGCGCTGCTATAGTGTCATGGTCCGTCCAAATTCTGGGTTATTTTGCGAAATTTGGGTATGTATTAATCGATTTTTGTTTAAAGTAGGAAACTGTCTAAGTAAAAACCCATATATATCAATTTGTTCTTTATTGGGGATTTTGTATCAGTCTAACAGTGAGAATCAAGGTTTTTGAATGCAATTATGGCATGTGCCGTGCGTGTAGGTGAGGAACAGTTGTTTCAGGAATCAACTTTATATGATAAAAATCGGTTCAGAAACGGCTGAAATATCCATAAATATGTTTTTATCCAAAAGATTCTTCTTTATGTACATAAATGAAAAGCTCTGTTTCTCCCGGGGGAGGGGGGGGGGGGGGGGGGGGGGGGGTGTCACTCACAACATGACTGGCTATGCACCCGCGTCGAAAGGGTATCATTTTTCAGCTATACGGCGTCGTCAGCGTTTTCCTTTAAAAAGGGTGTTTTTCATGGACTGATCACACTAAAACCTACAAAAGGGTACCTTTTCAGATTCACAGGTTTAAAAGTTTTTCTACAAAAAGGGTGCCTTTTCAGCTACCGTAACTCAGTACAAGGTTCTATGGAGTGGCTGTAGGATATATGCGTGCATGTGAAATGGATACGCCATTATAGTGGAGCAGATAGGTGTAACAATCGTTCAAATAGTCATACAAGCACCCAAATTGGCCTGTATATTGCCTGAGGTTCACTTTTCTGGAAACAACATTGAGCCACGCAAAAATCCAACTTGGCGGCCATTTTCCAAGATGTCCGCCAAAAAACTACCTTTTGTCATAAAAAATATAAATAGTTGGCCATTTTAAATGATTTTAGAGTCGTTTCCAATCATTTATAGTATGCAGAAGCCAAATATGCTAAATACAGATCTATCCTGTGGTATAGATACTGACAAATCTAACATGGCGGCCATTTTCCAAGATGGCCGCCAAAAAGCTCCTTTTTGTCATAAAAATATAAATAGTTGGTCATTTTCAATGATATTAGAGTCTATTCCAACTATTTATAGTATGGAGACACCAATTGTGTTAAATACAGAACTATATTGTGGCATAGGTACTGAAAAATCCAACATGGCGGACATTTTCCAAGAATTTTGTTTCCAACTTTATGTCATAAAAATAGAAATAGTTGGACGTTTTGAATGATTTCAGTGTCGATTCCAATTCTTTATAGTATGCAAAAATGAATCATGCTCAATACAGATATATCCTGTGGCATAGGAACTGAAAAATCCAACAGGGTCCTCAAAAATCGTTCCTTTTTTTTTTTGGGGGGGGGGGGGGGGTGGGGGCATTAAAATGGGTTGAGTTGGAAATTTTTATTCATCTTGGACTCTATTCGAATTGTCCATGGTATGAACAAAATACAAATTTACTGCATCTAAACCTAACGAGTAGTTTAGCTTAGGGGAAATACCCCCTCCCTAATATGTCATTGCATGTAGGGAACTCATACAAAAACAAAATTCCCATAAGCTGTCCCCGGCCCTTAATTGGAGACTAAGCTTGCGCTCTTCTACGTAGATGATTGAACAGCGGATAATGCTCTGCCCCCTCGGTCACCGAAATCAAAATTTAAAAATGCCACAGGCTTGTTCGTTCGTGTCTCCTTAGATCAAGATTAAAGTTCCTAAATTATGTTATTCCATAACTCGATGGCTGCAATTGCCTTCTCATTTACAATGGCCAGGTCTTCATCTGTGCAACCCGCTCCACCGCACTGCAAGATGTAGTCCACCGTCTGTGTCTCTCCGCATTCGGAGAATATCTTCTTTATTGGCATAGCCCCATCTTGCAAGGTTAGCCTTACAATTACGCCCGTTCTCGATCGCATTTGGTTCACTCTGGTCACTTCAGGCTTAGTCCGTCGATGAGTAGAGGCTTGGTGTCAAGCTTCCTCCCATTTGCTGATCTGATTAGTATTGGGCAAGCATATTCTGCGGATGATATGCAGAGGGCTGCAGTTTTTACAGACTTGGAGCCAGCACCAGTGTGAAGTTGCTAACTTCCCAATGTGGGCATTTCGAGATTCTACTTTGCCTATCTTCTTCTCGATGTGCTTCTTATATAGGATAAGGTGCGATCGAGTTTTACACATAGTTACACTGGATGCTCGGAGTGGTTGAGCTACACATTGTTCCACTTAAGCTTCAGTTCTCTAGTTGCCTCCCTGTAGAATTCCAAAATATTTTTTTGCGCAGTGTTGAGGTGGAGTTCAACAGATTCCAAGGTTCTATGCTGGGCTGTAAGACAGGTGTCATCTGCATAGATGAAGTTTTGAGTGTTCCCAGTTGATGGGATGTTAGCCGTAGCTGTTGTAGAGTGTTAGCACTTGGACGTCACCCTGGGAGACCGTCTTTCTGTTTCTGCCATTTACTCTTCTGTCCATCAAGTTCGACAAAGAAGCGTCTGCTCTGCATCATCTTCTGGATGAATATGGTAAGTTTGAGGTCATCTATAATGTCATGAATGTTTGTCAATAGTCTTTGGTGATTGACAGTTTCATAAGCAGAAGATAGATCTACAAAATTAATACTGCACTGGTTATGAAGTTGTTCTGAAAACCGTCTTCGATGTGATGGGTCAAGTTGTTGGATTTTCCTAGTCGGAACACTGTCTGCTCACATATTAGTTGCTGTCAACTGGACGGAATTCTGTTGAGGATGAGGCATACATTAGACACAGGAGCGAGATCATTCGAACGTGTTTGGCTTCGTTCGAGTCCTTTCCTGGCTTGAGGATATAGCGACGACTTTGGTTCCGAGCCACTGTTTTGGGACACAGGTGTTCTCGGTGCAGTTTTTAAACATGTCTAGCGGCCATTTCTGTGCTACAGGGCCCATGTGTTCAATCTACTCCGATATGATGTCGTCGATGCATGCTGCCTTGTTGACACGTCAAGTGGAGAAATCTTTCTGTAGACATAAGACATGTTTTGGTCAACTCCAGGTAGATTGTGTCTGTTTTAATTAGTTATCATGAGGGCCTTTTCGTTCTTTAACAGCTGGTTAGCAATTTGATCTGCTATAACATTGTAATGCTGCTGAGCTCGCGTGTTGTCAATTCCAAGCTTGCGTGTGGTAGCCCATGCTTTCCTGCTGATGTGTCTTAGGTCTGTCATTTCAATCATATGCTTCCACATCTGCCTGTGTCGTTGAGATATTCTTGAGATCAGCACTTCTACAATGTTGATGGTGTCTTCTAAGAAGGGATCTGTGTCATAGGCTTACTCTGTTGTACTTACTCTGCCAGAGGTTGACCGGACTCTTCGTCGATGCCTGGGATGTACATGTATGTCGTGCGACAGCCTCTTATGTTATGTCTACGTCTCTACGTGATATCTTGTTGACGATGTCTACGATGGATTCACAGTTCTTTGGGTCTGCAGGGAGATTTGTTAGAGCACGATCCAAGTTTTTCGGTGAAAGCAGGCCAGTCTGCCTTAGCGTAGTTGAACCAGCGCTCGAACGAGGTCTTGTTCTGTGAGATTATTGCAGTAAGTTGAATGCCGATGGGTCGGTGTTGGGATATTGGAATCAGCTCAGCTACAAACTTGCAGCTGGTGGGAGAAGTCTGTTGCAGAAGCGCGGTCACTGGTAAAAGACTTTGGAAGCTTTGGGTCGTAGATTAGCTTTAGTTCATTGTTATGGGCCCATGTTTCAACTAGTGCTCCATCATCTCCCCCCACTGCGTGATGTGGCTGCTATTATCGCCAATCACAATATGCGTATTGGTAGTTGTGGAGGGATACTAAATGCAGATGTTTGGTGGCTTGTAGATGGAGGATATCATTAGCCCTTTGATTGTCACATGCAGCACGTCGATGTCGGTTGTGGATACAGGATGTGTAGTCCGGTCTGATCTCCTCATTCGTGAAGATATCACTTCCATATTATCGATGTGGTCGCTCGATGGACATAGCCCATTGCAGTTCATTTGTTTTTGCACATTATGTGCAAGGACTTCAGGTCACGGGTGATGTCCTACAAGCGTTTACTAAGAATTTACTATAAATAACAAGTGGTGAGTACGTATCAACAGTGACAAACTCTTGTTATAATTGGAATTAACTCTATCATTGAAAATGACCAACTATGTCTATTTTTATGATAAAAGGTTGCTTTTTGGCGGCCATCTTGGAAAATGGCTGACATGTTGGAATATTCAGTACCTACGCCACATGGTAGGTCTGTATTTGGCATACTCTATTTGGTTCATGCATACTATATGCATAATTGGAATCGACTTCTAGGCTATAGAAAATGACCAACTATGTCTTTTGTTATGACAGTAAGTAGTTTTTTTGCGGCCATCTTGGAAAAAGGCCGCCATGTTGGATTATTCAGTACCTCTACGCCATAGGTTATGTCTGTGTTTGGCATATATGGTTTCTGCATACCATTTATAATGGGAATGGACTCTATACTAATTGAAAATGACCAACGATTTAATTTTTTATGACAAAAAGTAGTTTTTTGGCGGCCATCTTGGAAAATGGCTGGATGTTGGATTTTTCAGTACCTGTACGCCACAGGTAAGGTCTGTGTTTGACATATTTGGTTTCTGCATACCATTTATAATTGGAATCGACTCCTAGTCTAATGAAAATGACCAACTATATATATTTTTATGACAAAAAGTAGCTTCTTTGCGGCCATCTTGGAAAATGGCCGCCATGTTGGAATTTCGCTTGGCTCAATGTTGTTTCCATGAAAGTGGACCAAAGGTAATACCCGTGCCGATTTGTGTGCTTGTATGACGATTTGAACGATTCCTGGGGGGTTTAGCACTTATCTGCCCCACTATTAGGGTCCATTTTTAAAATGTGCGATATGCCATTTTTGCCCATTAGGGTCCATTTTTAAAAGGTGCGATGCGCCATTTTTGCCCATTAGGCCAAAACAAAAAAAAAATTGTTGGATTGGAGTAACGGCAACCAAACATTAGGGTAGGTAGGTAGGTTTTTTTTTTCTTTATTTTTTCAGGATTCGCACAAATACACAAAAACACACATATAACACAAAAATAACACATATCGCAACATTTTTTGGGGGAATTTTTAATTTGTTTTATTTATTTATTTCTTTGTTTCAATAATTTTTTTTTTTTTAAATCAGAAAAAACCTTGTCGGCGGTATTTTAAGGGTCGGGCGGGTTACGCCAACCATTTATTTTTCATGGCCTTAGGGTCTAACTTTAAAAAGGTGCGATACGTCACTTTTTACCCACAAGGGTCCATTTCAGAGGTTGATACATACGGGTGGGTATAGCACTTGTGTATGAGAGTGACCCCCCACCCCAGGTATTTCCCCTCTTTCATTTGATGTGCAAATTATGGCACATCATTCACGCATTACTGAAATAGAACAATGGAAATTGGTGTTACCAAAATTCCATTTGCACGCAGAAATTGCACGTTAAGGTAAGTTTTTAGGGGAGTAAACGAAATCTTTTTAGAAAAAAAAGGACAAACCTCGCATAACCTGATAACAATTAATATATTTATCTTTTATATGACACCTCATGATAAAAGATAAATGATTTATGCCAAATAACGAGTACAATGAAAACATGCTTGATTTCAGCCCAAAGGAGTAACTTTCCTGATCTAGCATGTTTCCCATGTTTTCCCTGATCCCCATGTTTGTGTAAATTCACGCATGCATCAAGTCCATTGTCATCTGCTAAGTCAGGAAAGCTGAGCGCCTTCTTACTCAACTATCTACTCATTTGGGCAGAAATCTGGCATGTATGCATTGTACTTGTTCTCTGGCATAGCCTACATCGTTTATTTTTTGCGCATGAGGTGTCATATAAAAGATAAAATATATGTTTATGCAGCGTTTTTCCTTTTTCAAAATAAGTACGTGTACTGCCCTAATAACTCACCCAAAAACCTCACCCATCAAACGTGCAATTTCTGTGTGCAAATGGAAATACCGTAGAAATACTGGCTGGGCTCCAGCGGGGCTTAAGTCTGGTCCCGATGTTCTTACCAAGGGAGAGGGGCTAATAGGTGACGCTGTTAGCTCTAGAAAAACTCTCACAACTCTTTGACGAGAACATGACAAGGCGAGTTGGGTCGCCTTCAAATAAACCCTGTCCTGCACCGGGCAGCAGCGTTGCAGTACCTGTAGTTGGCGGAAGATCTATGCATTGGACAACGGTGACTACGGGGGAGCAAAGGGCAGGTCAGCATTGATGCTTCTGGCTTCTGTACTGCGATAGAAGGATCTGGCTACCCACCATTATTAATCGGTCGCTTTTGTCAACATGAGAGTACGAAATCAACAAAACAAGAGGGTATCGGAAGGTGGCCCTTATAAAAAAGTACCATGGTAATATCATGGTAGTACCATGGTAATACCATGGCACGGTACAATACCGTGTCGACACGGTATATTGGCCCAGGTTCTGTACCATGGTATACCGCGGTATTACCATGGTAGTACCATGGCATCGTAGTAACACGATATATTATACCATGGTAGTACCATCGTAGTACCGTGGTAGTACCATGGTAATATCGTGGTTTTGTTGGTCCGTGGTAGTACCATGGTAGGTAGTACCACGGTGTACCACGGTATAGTACCGTGGTAGTACCACGGTATAGTACCGTGGTAGTACCATGGTATGGTAATACCGTGGTAGTACCATGGTAGTACTACGGTATAGTACCGTGGTAGTACCACGGTATAGTACCGTGGTAGTACCATGGTATGGTAATACCGTGGTAGTACCATGGTAGTACTACGGTATAGTACCGTGGTAGTACCATGGTACTATACCGTGGTACTACCATACCATGGTACTACCGCGGTACTATACCGTGGTACTACCATACCGTGGTACTACCACGGTACTATACCGTGGTACTACCACGGTACTATACCATGGTACTACCATACCGTGGTACTACCACGGTACTATACCGTGGTACTACCATACCGTGGTACTACCATGGTACTATACCGTGGTACTACCACGGTACTACCATGCCATGGTACTACCACGGTACTATACCGTGGTACTACCATACCGTGGTACTACCAGAGTACTATACCGTGGTACTACCGTGGTACTACAATACCATGTTCCTATACAGTAATATACCGTGGTACTACCATGGTACTACCATGGTACTACCATGGTACTACCACGGTATACAGTACCGTGGTAGTACTATAGTAATACCATGGTATTTCTTTAGAACATACAATTGTTAATTACACGACCAGCAGTACCAAGCAATCAAAAAAACAATCAATCAATCAACAACAAAATACATTCCAAAATCATCATTATGCACTTTATACATGACAGTTTGAAAGGACTGAAATACTAGTAATGTGTGTACATTGCATTAAAAACATTTATTAGAATGGCAACATCAGTAGATGGACATTATTTTGTAATACTTCCAAGTTTAACAAAGATTTGAGATCTGGACGATATACATGTATGTGCATTCACATGTCATGGTAAGTTCCAACATATAAGACATATGAACATGATTGTACTTCAATCTTCGTTCTCAAAATGAAATTCGCAAAACATGCATCATCTATCCAAGTTTTTTTTTACAAAACATACATCACAATTGAATAGAAGAAGTTCCAATTGTAAAGGTTTGGATTGAAAGTCATACTGCACTCATGCAAGTTATTTTAAACAAAAATATAAAGAACTCTCTATGATATGTTGCATGATGATACTTTCATAGCTTTTTGAATGCCCACTTTCCCTACATACTAATACATGTGAAAAATTTGACTTGAAAGAGCTAGGACAAACTGTTAGGGTGGAATTCTTATCAAAGGTTAAATTCAGCATGGTGCTAAAATACGTCATTCGCGTCGTTTTACGAAACAAGTGGGTTTAATTTATGAATTTATGAATAGTGAAATCAATCAGAAAAAATCGACGATAATCGTCAGTTTTCTTACACTTTTTAAAACTCTGCTTGCCAGTAGGCGTAAAAAATATGCGTCACGCGCAATGGTTAAATCATAGGTTTTGTATGGCGTTTGACAAGGATAAGCGCACATCTACATGTACATGTAGCAACAAGCACACATTATAATAAAGGTGCATTATTTGCATTGCGGCTCTCCATAAAGTGGTGGGTTAAGTTTAACATGGGCTAAATTTAACCCATTGATGAAAAAAAATACACACTTAGATAATAATGTGCAGTACTTATGCAGTCTTTCATCAGTCTTTGCACCCTTGAAAAGTGTACAAAGACAAATGACGAGGCTCCCGTTATTTGAAATAATTTGTATCAGTTAGGCATCCTACATAACTACAAAAATTATTATTATTTAATATTTAACAACCTTATATTAATACAGCAATTTTTATTAAGTACAATCAAACATTAAAGTAAAATTTAGCCAATATCACGTAGAGTTTTACATTCTTTTTCACAAGGTTTTGCCTTCGCAAAAGTCCCCCAGGTTTGCAAATATTCATGAATTACACGAAAAGCGCTTCTGAATGCTTTGTATTTGTCGTCAAAATCAATGGGCAGTATGGGATAAAATGAACTGCACGTATTCATGTGATAATTTTTCACTCTTTCAAACCTACATGTATCATTTAGAAGAATAAGAAAACTCTGTAAATGATTGAATCTCAATCATCACTTCTGATAAAAATCCTAAGTTAATGAAACAGTATTGGAAACAATCTATCATATAAATAACATTAAATGTAGGCAAAGAGATGGGAGATGTAGGTTCAATGGTATGTCTGAATAAAGCCCTCTTTGGGCCATGAAATTAATGTTTACCACCAAAAAGGCATGGAAGATTACCAATTACCACCTCAATACTTGACAAAGTATGTACATCTACTGCTCAAGTAGACATATTTTGTATGCATGTATACTTAAAAGTAATTGTAATCAATATTTGCTTCTTAATTCACACATGTTCAACTAGATGGACTTTTTAATAAGAAGTTGCACAATCAATGTTCTTCACGCATCAATCAGTTTTGAAACATGATCTGATTTTCCATGATTTTCCATAGGCCATGGCCCGAAAACCTATCACTGACTAGGTAGGCAACCAAATAGCAGACTCCTTCAAATGCAATCTTACCAATTTTTGGCCAAATTTGGTGTGACCAGATTAGCCAACTCCTGTTCTAATCTGGCGTTCACAATAATAACAGCTATACTGCTCCTCTTCTGCTTGGTGCAAGGAAAATTGTAATTTACAATTCATGCATAGTACTCTCGCCTTTATTGTATTCATGTTATCGTGACCTTAACCTTCAATTGGTAAACTGGTCATTACCAATTTCATGTGACTCAGTATTTTTCCATCACATGCGCTCAACCCTCCAAGCGCGCAGCGTGAATCCGCATCATGCAGGATTTTCCACGGCACAAGGATTCTCATCACAATTACATTGCCAGTTGATTCACACACTCCACAAGACTTTGTTGTCATGGCTAAAGAGCTGTAAACTTGTAAAGTATGCGCCGTCGACGCTGATCGACACTCCTGATAATGGAGTTGATGTTCGCCGTCAAGAAGAGAAGGTAACGATTTGTGGTGCTTGGCAGAGGCAGTGGGTCGCTCCCTGTCGGAGGCCAAAGTAGAAGAAAAGTAGGTAGAATCCGTTGACCATGCAAAGCCTTAAGCGTTCAGTGGGTCGCTCGATGTCGTATGGGCCGTGTTTTAAAAGTTGTACGTTCAGACGAGCTACAATGGATTGAGCTCGACGTGGGTGATTCGCTGAAACTATTGGTGCACTGTGGCCTGTGACTGGAAGCAAGCTCCCAATGGTAAATCAGGCACCGTGTCAGTTTTGATTGTATAACGAGCAGCTGGGAGACTTCCATGCAGCCTGTTGGAGAAGGCGTAAAGAACAGCCGTACCTGTCATGTACTCTAATACGTGTACATACATTAACAGAGGTTTTCACATTCAATTGTTTTTTCAAGAATTTAAGGCTCAACTTCAGCAGCAGCAATATCCTGTACTACCATCGCTGATAACTGTTTTCAGGCAAGGCGCTTGGCTTGACCCCTTGCTTCTCTTTCTCATGCAGATAATCAGCTCAAGTTGTGCTTTGACCGCTCTATGACACGTCTCAATGGCAATTACGACTTCTCTCTCATTATCATCTGATGTAGAGGTGCTTTCAATGGTGAAAGTGCATCCCTGTAAATTGTATAACAAAGAGAAATCAAGAGAATATTATAAGTATCTCACCATTTTATTTTTAAAAATGCACAACATATAAAATAAAAACAGTAAAGACATGTATTTATAATTGTTTACATAACAGTGATAAATCATTGTTATTGAAATGTTAACTTGTACTAAAGCAGTGTTCGACACTACCACTTGCCCTGTTGCCCGGGGCAAGTAACAATTGATGTCGGGCAAGTGAAGTTTCATAAATGGTCTAGTTTGGTTGCCCAACTGGGCAACTAAATTTTTGCTCAACTAGGAGATAATAATGAAATTATAATTTGTAAATCTCATCTAGAAGTAATAGGGCAAGTACATTTTCTTTTCGGGCAAGTAAAAGTTGAAAAGTTATGATTCTGCTTGCATCCTGCGTCAACTTTGTGTTTGTGTGTTTTGTGACAAATTGCACACCTGATAATTGCGTGCTAAACTTAGAATGTGCACAGGCTGAAGTTTTTAAGTGAAATGATGTGTAGATTGTCCGCTATGTCTATTGTGAAATGATGCCAACATCGCACTAGAAATTATGAGATGTGTACATTGTCAATGGGAGTACTAGTACTACTAGTCTGGAGGTGTGCTGGTTAATGAACACCACGATATGCGATATGGGACAGCCAATAAAAACATAATACGTGACTTTGTCTTTGAAGGCGATCTCAAATTATAAAGTGATAATCTCAAATCCGATAACCACATCAGAACTTTCGCCATTTCGTTGCTGTGTGAGTAAAGAATGACATGTTGATGTATTACAGTAATGGGATGCCAAAGTGTATGTCACTCAATCATATTTGTTTTCATTTGCAATGACCATGAATCCATGATGACCATATATGACACACATAGGTTCATTACAATAGCGTTGTGCGGAGATCAACCTGTTCCGCCCGCTGCACTATCCAACGGAAACAACAAGTTTTTGTCGGCTGATTTCTCCCTCAATTTACCATCAAATGCAAAAAAACTTTTGTTTATGTGATCCCCAATTCATGTATTTTGATAATGATTACCTACTTTGTTGTTTTGAAGACCGCAAAATGTAGAAATTAAATGATTATTTCCCGTCCGTTTTCCTTACCGATGCGTCCTAAAACACAGCGTTCAACTGGTGAACGCAACAGTGTATGAATAGGCAGTATGGTAATCTCCCGTGTATTGCCATATATTGCGTGTTACAAATGGTCCACCCGAGTGGACCATACTTTGTAGATGTGATATACGACAGAGAATGAGGCAATGAGCATTGTAAAGTTGTACTTTTGTAGGCTGTTTCTTTGTCTTACTAGTTACAATTCCCAAGCGGCATCATCATGATAAATTATAGTACTTTACTCTTTAGCATGTTTACATCACATCACAATCATATCACAATCACATCATCATAGATTCATATCACATCACATCACATTACATGACATTACATCACAATCACATCACATCACTGTCACATCAGTTCACATCACATCACATTTCTAAAATGTAAGCTACATCATGTAAACATATTTATATAATACTTACCAACAGTTTTTCTGGGAAATAATGCTACTCAAATTTGAATTCATCCTCCATCATGTCCATGCAACTGCAAGTCTAGTTCTCCAAACTCCATGCCTAAAAGTATAATACACATTTCCCCCGGCCTCATAGCTTGTTGTAATAGCTAAGGGTATCTCTTTGCACGCACTAATATACAGTGTATTTTGCACTGCATGCACCACATGTCATACACTGCGTGCGTACAGTCTGTGCATACTACTGCGCAGCAGCGCATACCGTTCGTTGCATGCATGCATTGGCCTGCATAATTTGCAATGGCTGCCGCCGCTTGTTCAAATATGGGTCCCTCAATATTGGGCCAATCAGAACCATTGCTGACTTGACTAACCTGAGGGGGGGGGGGGGGGGGGGTACATGCATATTGTACCTCGAAAGTGTGCAGATTGCCTGGCGCGCCTGGTGAGATATGCAGAGAACAGTATAACATTATACATATAAGAAATGTAATTTGCATCTTATTTCTATTATTATAGCTAATTAAATACAGATGGTGAAATATATAGAATATAATGTAATACCATAGGGTTGTAGCTAGGTCACTGATTTGTGCCATATTATGTGGTATTAATTATGGTATTACCATGGAAATGTCGTGGTTCAGGGGCCGTGGAGCCAGGGGGGGGGGGGGGGGGGGGATGGGAGGCTGCAGCCCCCCCCCCCCCCTTTGTTTGGCTTAAAACAAAGTAATACATCAGCACAAAATAATAACTATATAGTAACAGCCCAAATGAGGTCAGCCCCCCCCCCCCCCCCTCCCCCACTTTCAAAACCTTTCCGCGGCCCCTGTGCATGGTTATCATTAAAGTACCATGGTATTACCATGGTACACATGGTAGTACCATGGTACACATACGTAGTACCATGGTAGTACGGTGGTACACATGGTAGTACCATGGTAGTACCGTGGTACACATGGTAGTACCATGGTAGTACCGTGGTACACATGGTACTTCCATGGTAGTACCATGGTACACATGGTAGTACCATGGTAGTACCATGGTAGTACCATGGTACACATGGTACTACCATGGTAGTACCATGACTACCATGGTACTACCATGTGTACCATGGTACTACCATGGTACACATGGTAGTACCATGGTAGTACCATGGTATTACCATGGTATAACCATGTGTACCATGGTACTACCATGTGTACCATGGTAATACCATGTGTACCATGGTAATACCATGGTAATACCATGAAAACCATGGTATTACCATGGTTTTTTTTTGTAAGGGGGGTCCCGCAGTCCGGATGATACGTCAATTGCTCCTGGGGAAGAGAGAGGTACTGCTCATAGTACGCTTGCAGGTGATGACGGATCAGGATCAAAGCCTGTTGAAGGAAGTCCTGTTCTTGAAGGTCTCAAAAAGGAAAGGAACAGCACCCCTCTAAGAAAACCAATCAACGTAGCCACATGGAACGTGCGCGGTTTGTCAGATGGGAAGGTGGAAATCGTAGAGAAAGAGATGGCTGCAAATGATATTAAAGTCTTAGGAATATCAGAATCATGGTGGCTCGGACAAGGCAGATTCATAACGGACGAAGGAAATACAGTAATCTTTTCAGGGAAAGAAAGTGGAAGGAAACGTGGTGGAGTGGGCTTTATCATAGAGAAGGCTACAGCTAAATGTGTCTTGGGATACAACCCGATCAATGAGAGAATTATGACTGTAAGGCTGCAAGGGCACCCCATGAATATCTCAATCATTCAGGTATACGCACCAACAGCAGATGCATCAGAGGATGCAATCACTGAATTATATAAGAGAGTACAAGACGTGGTAGATAGTATACCTAGGAAAGACTTCCTCATCATGTTGGGTGATTGGAACGCAAAGATTGGAAAAACTGGGGAGAACTCTGAATGCATTGGGAAGTATGGTCTAGGCAGCAGAAATGAACGAGGAGATCGACTGGAAGAATTCTGTGAGACAAACAGCTTCATCATTGGAAACACATGGTTTGAGCACCACCCAAGGAGACTGTGAACATGGATGAGTCCAGGTGATAGAGCGAGAAACCAGATAGACTACAGCATGGTTCAAAAGAGGTGGCGACATCACTCCAGAATGTCAAGACAGGTGCTGATTGCGGCAGTGACCATCAGCTGCTAGTGGCTAAACTCAAACTAAGAATGAAGGCTAAGAAAAGTGCTACAGCTCCTACAAGGTACGATGTTGATCGTATTCCTGCTCAATTTTCAGTGGAAGTCAAGAACAAGTTTGAGATGTTGCTGAGAATGGATGAAGTGGAACAAACACCAAATGAGTTGTGGGAAGACATGAAAGAAGCAGTTGAGAATGCAGCAAAGAATCACATCCCAAGGAAAAGGAAACAACCACGGATCTCAAATAAGACTTTTGAGCTATCAGATGAGAGGAAGAGGGCAAAAGCAAAACGCAATAGAGGGAAATGGACGAGACTCAATAAAGAAGTCACAAGTAGTGTAAAGGAGGACAAAAGGAACTACATAGAGGTAAAGTGTGCAAACCTAGAACGCCACAAGAACAACTCCAAGGTAGCGTTTGCTATAGTGAAAGAAATCACAAAGAAAAGGACCCCAATATTGGATGTGATTAATGACGAAAATGGCAAAACACTGACAAATAGTGAGGACATAAAGAACAGATGGATGCAGTACAGTATAAAGCTGTTTGCGACACAGGAAAATGAAGATGACACACGATGCTAGGAGGAAAGAGATAAAATGGAGCCCCCTCCACTAAGATCAGAAGTAGAGATAGTAATGCAACAACTGAAGGATGGCCAAGTCTCCTGGTTTAGATAACTTGACTTCTGAGATGTGGAAGGCTACCGGTGAGGAAGGGATTGATTTGATGTGGCGTCTTTGCTGCAATATCTGGAAGGAGAAAGAGTGGCCTAAAGACTGATGTAGAGCTGTATTCATAACATTACCAAAGAAGGGGGATCTGAAAGAATGTTCAAATCATCGGTCATTAAGCTTGATTTGTCATGCAAGTAAAGTACTTCTGAAGATCATTAGCAGGAGAATGAAAGTCAAACTGAAAGAAGAGATCTCAGAAGAGCAGGCAGGGTTCCGTGAAGGCAGGGGGACAAGAGATCAGATTGTTAACATCAGAAATGTAATCGAGAAATGCAGAGAACTCAAACACCCTCTTTATGTGTTTCATAGATTACAGTAAGGCATTCGACTGTGTAAGCCACCATCAACTGTGGGATACAATGACAAAGATGGGATTCCCAAGTCACATAGTAGGACTGATCAAGAATCTTTACCAGGACCAAGAATCTACAGTGAGGACCAGTAGTGGGGATACTGAGTGGTCTGAACTAGGCAGAGGTGTACGTCAGGGCTGTATACTATCTCCAAACCTTTTTAATATATATTCTGAGGACATCATGAGAGAGGCACTGGAAGGTTTCAATGGAGGAGTGAAATTAGGAGGTAAAAAGATTACAAGCCTGATGTATGTGGATGACACTACTCTTGTTTCCAGCAGCAGAGAGGAGCTCATTGACCTATTGAACCGTATTAAAAAGGCGAGTGAAGAGAAAGATCTTCTATTGAACACTAAAAAGACTAAAATAATGGTAGTCGACAAAGACAGCAACAACAACGATTTCACCATAGATGGAAAGAAGATTGAAGTAGTCAGTCCGTTTGAATATTTGGGTTCAATAATCAATAACAAAGGGGAGAGCACCACAGACAGGAGAAGACTGGCAATAGCAAGATCAACCGTGCAGAGCATGTCTCATATCTGGAAAAGCCGAGGCCTGTCACTCGATCTGAAGGTTCGACTTCTTCGTGCAACTGCATTCTCCATTGCTACATATGGATGCGAGTCTTGGGCCATGACAAAGAACGACAGAAAAAGAGTTGACGCTTTTGAGATGTGGTGCTACAGAAGGCTTTTACAGGTGTCTTGGCAAGATAGGAAGACAAATGTATGGATTCTGAACAAGATTGGTACAAACTTAACTATCAGAAGGGGAATTATGGAACGAAAACTAAAGTACTTTGGGCACATCGTTAGGAGAACTGAAGGAATTGAGAAAAGAATACTGCAAGGCGCAATTGAAGGAAAACGTGGCAGAGGTCGTCCACCTACATCTTGGACTGACGATATCAAGAGAGTGTCCGGGGAAGGAATGAAGGGTGCAACACACTTGGCAGAAGACAGAGTTGCATGGCGTGCTCTCGTGAAGACCACAGCAGCGCTTTACAGCGCCACCTGAACTTGATGATGATGATGATGATTCGAGTTTAGGTATAACTCAGAAATGTTTCGACTGTTTAACCTTCATGTCTTTTATATTATATTATATCTTCTTTCAACGTGCATAATAAGGACCTAGCTTTGCACATTGACCTATAAGTCCAAGTTATTGAGGGGATATTCAAGACAGGTTTTTTTGCCTCTGTAATGTTCATGCCCATAATGTGTTTTTATTTAAATGTTATGTTTTTTCAATGTAAAAGAACTATAAATGCATATTGACCTAAGTCCAGGTTATTCAGTGGATATTCAAGTATGTCGATTGTATTACTTTCATGTCTACGATGTTCATTTTAGATTTATGTTCTTTTAAGTCCATATGTTCCTGTAAGATCAGTTTTTGGAGTTCATATGTGGCTGCTTACCCCAAAACCCCCAAAAAGTCGCGGTATATGATTCTCCGCTACGAGCCAAAGTATGTAATTTTTGCTGAAAATTAAAATTTTAAAACTTTACTTTACCTGAAAGCATAATCTTTCCTCTATCGACTGTTTCAAACTCTCATTGATATGGAGTTTTCAATACCCTTTTAATGGATTCAATGGACAGCTCCTCCGCACTACGCGCCTGAGTGACCCTAATCTTTAGAGCCTCTTTTCTCCTCATTCTGTAAAACTAGACCTTCCCACTCTCCTACATTTAATCCCTTGTTGATTAGATTCGGAGTGTCCAAATTTGATGAGTTATATATCATTTTAAAGCTTAAAGTCTACTCTTTCCAGCTAGATAAAAAACATCCAAATTCATGTTTGTCAACATTTTGGGGGTTTTGGGGTAAGCGGTCACATATTCAAAACAAAGTTTGATCAGTTTTGTACCTTTCAATTCTACGGTGACCTTTTTGAAGCTGAAGTTCCTTCAGATGTATAATTATGGACCTGTAAGTTCACCTTATGAAGTAGTAATTTTAGACAAAGTTTTTAAATTGTTCACTCTCATTTCTATAATAAAAAAAACATTTACCATATTAGAAATGAATACATGTATTAATAGAAGAGATTCCCATATGATGTAAATACACACACTTACACTTAACAGTCAAACGGTTGGGGGTGGGGGTCATCTCATCCATCCCATTGCGAGATGTCAAAGGATCATTGGATGGATCTAGTAACAGTTGACATGTGCAAAAAGTGATGAGTGGTTGATACAATATATTGTTGTTATCCGATATTAGGCGCTATATAATCGAGTATATTATTATTATTATTTTATGTTCACTGTGCGTTGTGTGAACATTTCAAGTTAAATGGATGTTATATGGTCGAGTACTGAGCACAAATGGAAAGTGGTATTCCCTTACTCATTGAACCCACTTTGTACACGGTTCTGGCGATCCAGTGGATAATTTGACATCTGAATACTTCAATCGTAAATATCTTTGTAACGAAAGGGAAATTTGAAAACTGAAACAGCTGTCCCTCACCTACACGCACGGCACCTGCCATAATTGCATTCAAAAACCTTGATTCTCACTGTTAGACTGATACAAAATCCCTAATAATGAACAAATTGATATAAACCTCTCAAAAAAAGTTCGGAAACTCGAGTTTCATCGATCATATCTCTCGTATTTTTAAATAAGAATACTCGAAATCGGTGTCACAATAAAGCCTCATTATATACCTTTCAAACGATGCATTATGTGTAGTGATTTTGCAATTGGGTCTATTGCAGTAGCCCAGAGAATAGGGGGAGGCAGGAAGTGAAATCTCACAAAATGGCCCCAATGCATTCAATTTACGAGTGCAAGACTGTGTTGACCAGTTTTCTAAAGGTTAACATTAAGGATTATGCAAATGGGGTGTGTGCAGCGAACCGGAATATGGAGATGGGTCGAGTGTGAAATCAGACAAAAAGATATGGAGTTGACAAAATATCAGAGCGTTGCATTTTTTTTCGAGCATTTGGAAGGATTTTTTAGCATTTCAAATGAAATATTCATGATTTAAATTGATATCAACGGAAAGCCCAACAACTCTTCTGTATGAAAATGTGACATTTATAATGATTTTTGTAAAGGGCGGCTGCAGGGAGATGAATGTTGGGGAGCCTCAAAAGTGACCCATTTCAAAACGCTCTGATTTGGTGTCGGTGTCTGCAGACCATTGTGTAGAGGATGTAATGCGACTTGAATGAGTTGGCCATGAATGAGAGGAATTCAATTGAAAACGCATGTATAGTGCCTTGAAATCAGAGCGTTTCAAAATGGGTCACTTTTGAGGCTCCCTCCCATTCATCTCCCTGCAGCCGCCCTTTACAAAAATCATTATAAATTTCACATTTTCATACAGAAGAGTTGTTCGGCTTTCCGTTGATATCAATTTAAATCATGAATATTTCATTTGAAATGCTAAAAAATCCTTCAAATGCTCGAAAAAAATGCAACGCTCTGATTTTTTGTCAACTCCATATCTTTTTGTCTGATTTCACACTCGACCCATCTCCATATTCCGGTTCGCTGCACACACCCCATTTGCATAATCCTTACGATTAATATGCCATCGTAAGGAAGATATAATTTCTATTAAAATGGTATCAAATTCAACAATTTTGATGAATGGAAAGGGTGGCAGTATTCGATAGAATGTTAACCTTTAGAAAACTGATCAACACAGTCATGCACTCGTAAATTGAATGCATTGGGGCCATTTTGCGAGATTTCACTTCCTGCCTCCCCCTATTCTCTGGCTACTGCAATCGCCCCAATTGCATAATCACTACACATAATGCACCGTTTGAAAGGTATATAATGAGGCTTTATTGTGACACCGATTTCGAGTATTCTTATTAAAAAATACGAGAGATATGATCGATCAAACTTGAGTTTCCGAACTTTTTTTGAGGGGTTTATATGGGTTTTTCTACTTTAAAAAAAATTTGATTAATACATACCCAAATTTCGCAAAATAACCCAGAATTTGGACGGACCATGACACTATAGCAGCGCGATTTGTTGCTAAAAAAAAACACTTTTGCGGGATATACACAGCGAACAGGCGACGCTTGCAAGAAACTCGCACGCATTACTCCGCTCACGCGAACGTGATAAGCCATCGATGGAAGAACGATCGATCCTTTTTAGTAGAACATACATCGAAGGGGAATTTCTCCATGCATTGGTGAGTATATGTTGCTGTGTATAGACATGCAGTGATATGAGCAGTCATCGATCCCAAACATTTCATGTGTAATAGTTGTGTATCTCGTGTGTATCTAGAACGACATGCAATAATGTGGGCTAACACACTGGTAGAACAACCTTCGTTTCTTCTTTATTGCCCAATGAGAGAGCTCGATTTCTGGTTGGATACGGTCTGACGGCGGGGGTACTAGTCTAGTTTCTGGACCCTGTTTACACCTTTCCCCCATATACCTCGTAATACCACTCTGAACTGTGAAGCTGTAGGGACGGATTCACAAGGTGTATAAGTTGCATACAGGTACAGAACCTAGACTACTACTTTCAAGGAGGTATTAGAAGCATTTCTAATACCTCATTGGTACTACCATGGAAGTAGGAGTTGGTACTACACACAACTTGCATGTCTTCGATGAAGTAGTGTGCAGTACAAAGAGAAAGACGGTCGATTGAAAGAATACAAAACGAATAGATAGAGAGGGAGCGGGGCGAAGTGGAGGACAAGAGAGTGACTACCATTATTAAAGGCACACATGTTTGCATGTATATTTTGACAAACTTTGATCGAGTAACAGCTCCCTATACTGTAAATCCATGTAACGCATTCCCCAAATACGACCCTGAGCACGCCACAGGGTGCCATACTAGACACCTGTTTTAAGCGATGACATGTTGTTCATTCTCTACACATAGTGTAACTATCCATATGTACACAAATCTAAACCAGATTCCCACCCGCTCCTCACCCTCACTTTATATATCCCCCCACCCCCCCCCCCCCCCACCCCCCCCCCCCCCCCCCCCCACTCTCTCTCTTTCCTTTTTTTCGCCGCGTCTCTCTGTACTTTACTGTGTCGTTCTATACACAGGACTCACACAAATAATGCATGTGAAAGGTATGGGTTCGAAGGCTGCTCGATTTACTGCTGATACATACAACACGCACCATGTGTTACAAAATCTCTTCGAAGCGCACGTTGGTACGTGTTGTAGTACCACAACAGGTACCAACGTGCGCTTCGAAGATATTTTGTAACTTACTTCGATCTATTTTTGGATCGAATATATATGGCACTGTAGGCCCGTTATAAGAGTCGTGTATCGGTGCGCCGCGGACGTCGCGCGGCACTAAATTGCATTCTGGGACTATAACCTGACCGCCGGTCATTTTTCGTTCGCCCTTCAGGGCTACTGTCTGACCCCCCGTACAGGATAAAATTGCTGTCATTGGTGTTTTGGTTATCTCTGTTGTGAAATACTTCCATTGTAAAAGAAATTAGCCATGTCTCATTTCAGCTGAATAACAGCACGCGGGTGGCCAGGGGCACTTTAGAGTTGCTGTCTAGGGCCCCGTACAGGATAAAATTGCTGGCATTGCTGTTTTCATAATAGGTACCCACTAAGGTACGATATCCACCAACTTTTGTCCATGTCGGTGTTCAGCTGAATAAATGCATTTTTGTGCCCCCTAGGCTTAACCCTAACCAGGCCGGGTTATTTTGGCTATGCTATAGCCGGGGGGAAGAGGGGGGGGGGGGGGGGGGGGGTGGATTCCACCCCCCCTGAGATCTCGGTCGCTGAACGCGCGGCCGCCGCAAAATTTGGCACACAGATAGTTTGCGACATAATCTACAAGATTGCATTGTTATTTTTTGTACAAAATAAATTTCTACTTAATTATGCAAATTTATGCAAAAATCCTCTTTTTGTCTATAAATCACTAAATATGGCTCAGAATATGCTAATGTTGTGCATGAATATTCTTTATGACCTAATTAAAAGGTTTTCAACATTAAAAATTGCGACAGCCAAAAAATTCCTTATGTATTTCTTTGTTTTTGGAATTTCTTATGTATTTCTTTGTTTTTTTTACTTTTGTTTTTTATTGTTTTTTCGATGGAATAAATTGTTAACCATTATTTAACAATGTTTAGCCCAAAATTAAATGATTGCAGTGATTAAAATGAAAAATAATGAAGGTTTTGTCTATTCTAGGAAAAATTCAATTTCCATAGGATTTGTACACAAATCACAAAATTGAGCGATTTTCGGCCCGACGCTCACTTACAAAAGGTCACGTGACTTTACAACGGTATACCCGGTCATCGCAAATTTGGTATCAAAAGTTGCGCAAGACTTCAACGAAAAAAAGTCGTGAAGTTGCGCGGCAAAGCCTGCGCGCGTTGCGGAATTACCGCGCGAAAAGTCGAGGGGGGGGGGGTGGATTCCACCCCCCCCCCCCCCCCCCCCCCCCCGGCCTGGTTAGGGTTAAGGTACAGGATGTGACCAGGCAGCAATATTTCATTGACCCTTGGCCACATACTAAAATCATGAGACCATCAAACCTTTTGTCTCTCTTCGGCTGATTAAATGCTCTAGGCCCCCGGTCTGTAACCATTTGTAATAAGTGTGGGGCCCCACAATTATTCGATAATTTTGAACCAGCCGTCAATTTTTTGTGTAATGCTTCCTCTTTTCAAAAATTTACAAAAGAGGTTTTTAAATACTTGTTGCTTATCTCTCTATTTAATCACTATTTCAACAAAACATCACGTGCACAATATTTCATTTAAAATGGTTGAAACTAATGAGTTTTTAGACAGCGCCATTTAGAGTTTTAATGACTCTTTTTTGTAATGATAACAGGCTTTTTCCTTAGTCATTTGTAATGTTGTTCTCCTTTCGAGCATGGTGGTATCATAACTGTAAGTGTGTAATGTAATGGTGCAGGTTTGGGTTACTAAAATTCAGTTTGACCAAAACTGTACTCTGTTTACCAAAACTTAACTATCGCTTTTAACAATTTAAGTTTAACATTAATGTATGCTACCCTATCAAACAGCATTCTCTTCGCATATTTTTTTGTAAGGTTTTGTGTTTACAGCAGATATAAAGTTATCAGATATGTGACAGTGTGTGATAGTGATACCTTGGTCATTGCTGCCTTCTCTTCTCCCATGATATATAAGCTGTCAACGAATTCCATCTTATTTAGTGTCAGTTGTGTCAGGTCTGGCAAGCCACACAGCCAATCTACAAGATGATTTGATGATGTTTCACGCAGAGTCATCATTGTCAGTACGACCTTCTGAACCTGATGGGAATTAAACATCCGATTGAAGAACAGATGAGAACCAGGGTTGAGCATACGTAAGGTGTTCTGAACATTTTGATGTGACAGTGGGCAAACCGGAATCCTAGCAATATGTGTTTATGTGGCATCTTGTTACGTATATGGCTCTGGTTTTTTTAAAGGTGCCAAAAGGCTTAATGGCACTTTGAGGGCCTGTATTTTGAAAAACATACTGAACTGAAAACTTATTTTTGTATTTTCTTATAGCATCCACCTAGATTGATCTCCCATACCTTAACGAAAATATTTGGACTTCCCTTTATATAGGTCAGATAACCCTAAAGGGCCAATTGTTAACGGAAATTTGTCAACCAAAAATGGGTTCAATTATGTTCAGGTATAAAAAAACACTAACAGATTTTTTTGTTTTTCTATTTGTTGATAATTATGAACGAGTGTGAGTTAAACTTTCAGAAAATTAATGGCGCTTAATATGTAAAGTAATATTTTGACAGTACAATGCCATCAAAATTGGTGTTTCGGACGTTACATCCTCCGTTAACAATTTAACCCCTCATTACCCCTACCAGTATCATAATTTATTGAAATGATATCAGTATGAAAATTGAACTAACAGTTTCCTCATCATATTGCCTAAAAGGGAAATGACTGATTTCTTAAGCCAGCGATTAAAAAAAAAAAAACATGAAATGCACACATGCTCTCATTTTCCGTTAACAATTTTGTAACGTCCGAAACAATATTTCTTTAGAAATAATTTTTAAATTATTTATCTCAGTTTTGAAGAGACTTGATGTACCTTCCCATCACAGAAAAAAAAAATGCAATAACTTATTGTATTATGATTATATCTTTAAAGTTAACTTTCCGTTAACATTTGTAACATCCGAAACAAATGTAACGTCCGAAACCAAAAATGATACTTATAAGCTCATAAGTCACAGGAAAGGGCACATTATATGAATCAATCATCATAATATAAAATAGTATTCATTTTGAAACAAATTTACACATGAATTGGGTAATTAATTGCCAAAACAAATGTTTGAGATCAACCAATGTAAACAAATGTGTTTCGGACGTTACATGGGGTAATTGTTAACACAAAATTGATATTTTAGTGCATTTATTTTCAAAATGATAATATATGGTTATTATTATTCATTTAGATCATGTAAATGAAACATAATCATCAAAATACATGATGCTTTAATAACATTTAGATGCTTAGTCTGCCCAAAATCCACATTTTCACCAATTTTTCATCGATTTTTCTCAGCTAATTTGTAACCACTAAAGATTTACAAGACACTTGATATAGTGAATGATATGACTAATCTACTTGGAACAATAACCTTTCTTTTGTGGAACTGAAACACTACCTGCTGCAACAACTCCTGTATTTTGTTTACCATTTACAGAATATTTTGTATGGTATTGTGAGCTCGTTTCGGACGTTACAAAATGGTGTTAACACACATTTTGATTGCACAAAAAATTCAATTTGGAACATTTAAAAAAGTATTATCTACATTTTTCATGATCTATATGCTTCCTGCTCCAAGCAAAAGTGTTTTGAAAAATAAATTATCAGTTATTTGTCTCTGGGAAGGAACTTTTATTTATAAAATGTGAGGAATTGCTATTTTTGCCCCATAATTGTTCATGTTGTAAAGTACACACAGAACTACATGTATACTGATTTTGTTTTTTTGTATCACATCAAATGCATTATTAGGTTGATTGCCTTTATAATGTTCTATAAGAAACAAATGTTAAGTCTCTGTTTCATTATTCATTTAGTGGAAATATAGAAATTTTCATTAATAGAGCCTTTTAGTGGTATACAAAAGTACAGTATAACTATGCTAAATTTACTCAAAGTTGCAAAACCTGTTTTTTCATATACTTAAACTTGATAAGAAGAAAATAATCTGCGTTGATCCACATGTTTTACTGACACTAATTAAAATGTTAAGCATTTGTTTTAAAAAAATCCACATGTTAAAACAAAAGTTAGTTTTGAAATACTACATGTATATGGCATATGCTATGTAAACTATAGGTACAGTACATGTACACCAAGATAATTCCTTCTTATTCTTAAGGCAATTTCCAGAACATTAATTACTGGTTTATGATCAATTACATTTTTGCGCAAGTCAGCTATGTTTCAAAAATGTAACCATATCTGCTGGAACAAATATATTTTCTTGACCATAAGGCATAACCTTATGTGGTACATACAAGAGTACTGTACATGTGCCATTATAACTTGAATTTGAGGTTTTGCTAATATCATATTGATCAGTAATGCATTTATGACAGTTATTTTTATTTTCAATAATAGTTTGATAATAGTTTGATAAAATTAGTTTGAGCTTCATGTTTTATCAAAACAAGAAAATGGAAAATTCAAATCATATACAATGTATGTCATTGTACAATTTACATATACTTTTATCTTTTGTAAAATGATGAAGGAAACTCTGGAAAGTCACATCGATCATCCTTTGACTGTATATTAATAACAGTTTCTAATTGCATGTAATATTTGTACAAAATCTTGGATTTTGTCTATCAATATGGACTTCATTCACTATCCCTTTCGTTGGGAGTTCAATTAATGCACATATTTATGGGTTTTGCTTGCAAAATCGTGCAAACAAAGCGAGTTAAGATATGTTTTGAAGTGATGTTAACACCATGTAACGTCCGAAACAAAATAGGGTATGTCATAACATAATGTAACTTTACTACAATAAATTACAGATCACAATTCTCAAATTGTAGTTATTGTAGTACTAGGTACACAGTACTTCATAATTTCACTAAAACCCTTAAAATTGTCTCTACTTTGGAGATCTGAACATATAATTATATATAAATCAAGTTTACATGTACAGTACATACTGTACTATAATGTATATGGTTGATAGAAGACCCCTTTCTGTGCTATGAAGTTAATTTGACCATTTCAAAGAAGAATTTGGATAGATTTACATCTAAACATATATTTTCTGTATTTAAATATTCCAAAATAGCAAAGATTTAAACCACAACTGGTCATAGAAGTGTACAAAAAGGGTAAATGTTAACAATGTGTAACGTCCGAAACACATACAAGAATCAAATTTGAATTTTGTTTGCAAGTGTCTTGCTCCAATTTTATATCATGTAAATATGTCCTATCATGTATTGTTTCCATACAATAAGTTTGAACCAACAACAGTAAACAAAATTTGCATTACAAAAACTTCAAATTGCAAAATTCAAATTTTAAGGCTATTTTTCACTTTAAAATGACCTAAAAAATTAAATTTAAGAAACAGAAGCCCCGAAAATGGCACACATGATGTCAGAAGCCCACTTTAATTAATTGTATTATTTGTAATGCCATTTGGAATAGTAGGATTTTAGTATGGCAATGTGAAAATATATCATATTTTTCTTTTAAATATAGGAAATCCTAAATGTCCATAGATATTTCGCAGAATTGGGGATAAATTAAGCCCAGATATTTATATTTCACGAAAATATAAGTTGTGTCAATGTTAAAAAAACATGTTTGAAGTTAGTTCACTTAATTTCAATTTTGACCATGTTGGTTGACACATTTGGCATCTTTAAAAAAACCAGTGCCATATACGGTTACGAACCATTCAAAATGTATGACATGAATTATATTTAGATTGACGCAGAAGATGTAGCTCATAAATGATTTTGTTTAATACTGTAAATAGCTTATATCTAACTAAGATTAAACAGACAACACGATGTAGGTATGATTAAGCTGTTTAACCTCTTTGATTTGATGCTACATGTAATTTGTACAGCTTCAATCTGAACTACTCTTACTAAGTAAGAGGAGAAGAAGAAGCTGTAGTACATGTAGTATCAAATAAGTAGTAGTAGTAGTCAGTATATATCATGTACTACTACCACTACTATGATTACAGCTACATTTCCAAAAAGTTGAACACAGTGTCCTTTCGTTGCTCAATGTTAAGTTGATCAGGAATTTTTGCTTTTTTTGTATGACTTTGACAAACACTTAGATAATCATGCACATATAACCATCCCATTTTATATTTCAACAATCTCTAAAGTCGCACATGTTTTTGCAACTTCCCAAACCTCGGCCAATTCTCACAGTGAAAAGCCCTCGATCAGCCAAATAGTAGGCTGTTTTTAAAAGAGGCTGTGATACAAAGTAATATAAATATGGTAAACAAATACAGTAATAAAAACACTATATAATCAAAACTACGACCACACTAAAACAATGGACTACAAAAGAGCTGAAAAGAAAACGCTATCTTTCAACATAGTATACATATTATGAAGTGCAAATATACAGTATTAATGTAAAATTTGAAGTTTAACATTTCGAGTTAGCATATCTTATATCTGAAACATTTAACAATTTAAGTTTAACATTAATGTATGCTACACTATCAAACCGCTGTTTTTACAGCAGATATACAGTTTGCAGATATGTGACAGTGTGTGATAATGATACCTTGGTCGTTGCTGCCTTCCTTGCTGCCATAGCATAGAAGCCGTCAGCGAGTACCATCCCCGCTAGTATCAGGTCTATTAGGTCTGGCAAACCACATAGCCATTCTACAAGATGCTTTGATGATGCTTCACCTAGAGTCATGTACTGCAGTAAGACCTCCTGAACCTGATGGGAGTTAAACATCAGATTACAGAAGAGATGAGAACCGGGGTTGATTATACGTGAGGTGTTCTTAACATTTATATGTGACGGTGGGCAAACTGGAATCCTAGCAATATGTGTTTATGTGGCATCTTGTTATGTATGCGGTTGCGAACCGTTCAAAATGTATGACATGATTTATATTTAGATTGACGCATAAGATGTAGCTGATAATCTAAACATTTTTGTTTTACTGTAAATACTATCTACCTAAGATGGAGCAGATAATACGATGTAGAATATGATTAATTTGTTCAACTCTTTCATTTGATAATTTGTACAGCTTCTGCTTCTACTCTTACTGTAAGAGGAGGAAAGAAGCTGTAGTACATGTAGTATCAAATAAGTAGTAGTAGTCAGTATATATCATGTATTACTACCACTAGTACTATGATTACGGCTTCTACTAGACAGGTCTGGCAATCCGGAGGTCTCGGGTTCGAATCCCGGGGAAACCCATTTCTTCTTTGATGTGTTTTTCTGATAATATTTGTGGTAAGTTTCTATACATTTTAAAAATTTGAACACAGTGTCCTTTCATTGCTCAATGTTAAGTTGATCAGGAATGTTTGCTTTTATTGTATGACATTGACAAACACTTAGAGAATCATGCACATATAACCATTCCATTTTATATTTCAACAATCTTTAAAGGTCGCACATGTTTTTGAAACTTCCCAAACCTCGGCCAGTTCTCCAAAACTACAAGTAATGTTAATCATCACGATACATTATTACTAACAACCAATCAATTGTATTTCTTTGTTTGTTAGTCTGTTTGTGATTTATCTAAACACAGTAAAAAGCCCACGATCAGCCAAATAGTAGGCTGTTTTTCAGAGAGGCTGTGATACAAAGTAATATAAAAATGGTAAACAAATACAGTAATAAAAAACTATATAATCAAAACTACGACCAGACTAAAACAATGAACTACAAAAGAGCTAATATGAAAAGAAAACGCTAACTATCAACATAGTATGCATATTATGAAGTTCAAATATACCTAATTAATGTAAAATTTCAAGTTAACATTTCGAGTTAGCATATCTTATATCTGAAACATTTCACAATAAATTTAAGTTTCACATTAATATATGCTACACTATCAAACAGCATTCTCTTCGCATAATTTGGTAAGGATATGTTTTTACAGCATATATAAAGTTTGCATATAATTATGTGATGGTATGTTATAGTGATACCTTGGTCGTTGCTGCCTTTCCTGCTGCCATGGCATAGAAGCTATCAGCGAGTTTCATCCGCTCCAGTGTCAGGTGTGTCAGGTCCGGCAAGCCACACAGCCATTCTGCAAGGTGCTTTGTTGATGCTTCACCTAGAGTCAGCCTCCAAAGTACGACCTTCTGAACCTGATGGGAATTAAACATCAGATAAAAGAACAGATGAGAACCGGTTGAGCATACGTGGGTGTTCTGAACAATTACGGTGGGCAAACTGGAATCCTAGCAATATTTGTTTATGTGGCATCTTGTAATGGATTGGTCACACGATACTTGCGACGACCTGCAACAGCTTGCGATTGGTCACGTGCACATATGAAAGGCGGATTTTGCCAAAGTCTGTAATACATCACCGCCCTGTACAAACTCACTGCAGATATATAAACACTCACAAAATGTTCCGCAATTCAAGGATGAGCGTTAATATCTCTCTGCTCTTATATTGATATGGTCTTGATGCACAAATTATGGAATACTACTACCACTACTACTACTACTACTACTACTACTACTACTACTACTACTACTACTACTACTACTACTACTCCTAATAATAATAATAATTATGATAGTAATATTGATAATTATAACAATAATATTATTTAATAATAATTAATAATAATAGTCTCTGAGCGTCAGACAAGCATTGTACACATCCTCTACTCCCCGAGGAGCATGCTAGCGGTAGGCTACCCTAGTATTAGTGCACCAAGCTTATTATGAAATTAGCCTGAGTATAGAGCCATATCAAAGACAAATGTTGCAAAATATAAACATAGGACGTGGTGCAAGCTTTTGGCTTTTAGCTCATACAAAGAACCCCAATGGGCCAAATATAAATTACCGCGGTAAACAAGGTAGAAAAACAACAACAATAATAACTGTGGGACATGAAGGATGCCGATCCCAATCATGACAATACAAATATGCGGTTGAATACCTCCCTTTCAATGGTGAGGGTGTGTAATGAGAATAAATAACTTTTGATGAAAAGCAGAAATATCTAGAGGCTTGCCAGGAGTATTCAGGATAAATCATTGTCTACCAAACAATGCATCGTTGCATGGATACAATTTCAATAGGTCACCGCAATTACCGCATGCGATGAGACTTGCCTGAAGTATTCAGGATTAAGTATTGTCTACCAAACCATGAATATTTGCCATGGATACAATTTCAATGGGACAATGGGGTGAGCTGCAACCACCGCACTAACCGTATTCACCGCATGCTCTCTCTCTCTTCTATTGTTTTGATCGCAACCGATTTTGAACCGACTTTTTGATGTTCAAAAACCTTGCGACAAGACTTGCGACGGGAACCTGCCGTCGCAAGAGAACACACGGCGCATGCGTTCCACGTGACCGGTCGTGCTATTGTTTGATCAACAACCCAAAACCGGGCTTATAATGCTTATTAAGCACAATAAATCAGATGTAAGGTTTATTTTAGACGAAATGTAATACACAAAACCTATTTATGGCTATAATTGGGAATTAGACCGAATTTATTGCGATATTTGCATTCTGTTGTAACGTCTAGTTATTTCGAACATGATCGGCCCTTCATAAGTTCTATTGTCTTGTTGCAGGCTGTTGCAGGTCGTCGCAAGTATCGTGTGACCAAGCCATTACGTACGGTTACGAACCATACAAAATGTATAAAATGAATTATATTTAGATTGACGCAGAGGATGTAGCTCATAAATGATTTTTGTTTACTGTAAATAACTCTCTAACTAAGATTGAACAGATTCTACGATGTAGGATATGATTAAGTTGTTCAACCTCTTTGCTTTGATGCTACATGTAATTTTTACAGCTTCTGCTTCTACTCTAAGTAAGAGGAAGTAGGAAGTAAAAAGAGGTTGTAGTAAATGTAATATCAAATAAGTAGTAGTAGTAGACAGTATATATATATCATGTACTACTACCACAACTATGATTACGGCTACTAATAGACAGGTCTGGCAATCCGGAGGTCTCGGGTTCGAATCCCGGAGAAACTCATTTCTTCTTGGCTCTGTTTTTTTTAATAATAGTTTGTGGTAAGTTTCTCTACATTTTACAAATTTGAACACAGTGTCCTTTCATTGCTCAAGTTGATCAGGAATGTTTGCTTTTATTGTATGACTTTGATAAACACTTAGATAATCATTCACATAATTATAACCATTCCATTTTATATTTCAACAATCTGTAAGGTCGCACATGTGTTTGCTACTTCCCAAACCGGGCCCAAACCTCGACCAGTTCTCAAATACTACAAGTCATGTTAATCATCACAATTCATTATTACTAACAGCCAATCATTTGTATTTGAAGAGCTTGTTTGCAAAAGGGGTTAAATCCATTTTAGACCATTCCGAGAAAATCAAGTTTTTTTTATTTCTCCCACATTGCAATATGTTTATGCAAAACAAATTTGTCCTGATATACTACCCTACCATGTGAATGTAAAACTGAGTATGAAAAAATCAGCCTGTCTTCATATTTTTAAAATAATTTTTCCAAAAATTGAACTTTGTGAATCTAGCCCCTTTTGCAAACAAAAATTTCACATAATCAACTATTTTATTGTTTATTATTTATTGTATTTATTTATTTTCCGAAACACAAGTAAAAACAGTAAATACAAAAGATTCGGAGGGATGGCCCATTCAGCGCCGTCTATGCAGACATTGCTGTTCTACCATGGGGTCCATTAACAACAATATACTAACAATAATTAACATCAATTTACAATAATTAACAGTAATTAACAATATAATAAAAAATGAATTTCAACAAACAATTAACCATTAACAGCAATTAACAATAACTAACAATGAATTTCAACAATTATTATGATTACAAGCTACAACTACGAGTGCAGCCTACAGTCTGTACTACTGAATCAATTACCATCGAAGAGGATTAAACAAAACTTGATATAAAAGAATGCAATTTCTTATTAAATACAAAAATACTTGGCGAGGATTTTATTACAGAGGGAAGAAAAACATATACATGTACTATAATCAAAACTACGACAAGTCGACAACACTAAAACAATGAACTACAAAAGAGCTAAAATAGAAAGAAAACGCTATCAACATACTGTAGTATGCATATTATCAAGTGCAAATATACAGTATTAATGTAAAATTTTAAGTTAACATTTAGAGTTAGCATATCTTATATCTGAAACATTAAACTATTTAAGTTTAACATGAATGTATGCTACAGTATTAAACAGCATTACCTTCGCATATTTTGTAAGAATATGTTTTTAAAGCAGATATACAGTTTGCAGATATGTGACAGTGTGTGATAATGATACCTTGGTCGTTGCTGCCTTCCCTGCTGCAATAGCATAGAAGCCGTCAGCGAGTTTAATCTGCATTAGTGTCAGGTGTGTCAGGTCTGGCAAGCCACATAGCCATTCTGCAAGGTGCTTTGATGATGCTTCACCCAGAGTCATGTTCGTCAGTTCGACCTTCTGAACCTG
This sequence comes from Echinarachnius parma, assembly GCA_037951105.1. Taxonomy (NCBI): domain Eukaryota; kingdom Metazoa; phylum Echinodermata; class Echinoidea; order Clypeasteroida; family Echinarachniidae; genus Echinarachnius; species Echinarachnius parma. Next base: position 5,455 of record JBAMJV010011795.1, on the reverse strand, counting down.
ATGGGAGTTAAACATCAGATTACAGAACAGATGAGAACCGGGGTTGAGCATACGTGAGGTGTCCTGAACATTTATATGTTATGGTGGGCAAACTGGAATCCTAGCAATATGTGTTCATGTGACATCTTGTAATGTATACGGTTACGAACCATTCAAAATGTATGACATGAATTTTTATTTAGATTGAAGCATAAGATGTAGCTGATAAATGAAACTTTTGTTACTGTCAATAGTTATCTAACTAAGATCAAACAGATAATACGATGTAGAATATGATTAATTTGTTCAACTCTTTATTTGATACTTTGTACAGCTTCTGCTTCTACTCTTACTAAGTAAGAGGAGGAAAGAAGCTGTAGTAAATGTAGTATAAAATAAGTAGTAGTAGTAGTCCGTATATATCATGTACTACTACCACTACTTTGATAACGGCTACTACTAGACAGGTCTGGCAATCCGGAGGTCTCGGGTTCGAATCCCGGAGAAACCCATTTATTCTTTTCTCTGTTTTGTTGATAATATTTGTGGTAAGTTTCTCTATATTTTTTTTTATTTGAACACAGTGTCCTTTCATTGCTCAATGTTAAGTTGATCAGGAATGTTTGCTTTTATTGTATGACTTTGACAAACACTTAGATAATCATGCACATAATTATAACCATTCCACTTTATATTTCAACAATCTTTAAGGTTGCACATGTCTGGCAATCCGGAGGTCTCGGGTTCGAATCCCGGAGAAACCCATTTATTCTTTTCTCTGTTTTGTTGATAATATTTGTGGTAAGTTTCTCTATATTTTTTTTATTTGAACACAGTGTCCTTTCATTGCCCAATGTTAAGTTGATCAGGAATGTTTGCTTTTATTGTATGACTTTGACAAACACTTAGATAATCATGCACATAATTATAACCATTCCACTTTATATTTCAACAATCTTTAAGGTTGCACATGTTTTTGCAAATTCCCAAACCTCAACCAGTTCTCAAAAACTACAAGTCATGTTGATAATCACAAATCATTATTACTAACAACCAATCATTTGTATTTCGTTTGTTTGTTTAAATTTATCTAAACACAGGAAAAAGCCCTTGATCAGACAAATAGTACAGTTTTGGTAAGGCTGAACTTTAGTAACCAAACCTGGACAGTAACATTATAACTAATACTTATAACGCTACCATGCTCGAAAGGTATACAAAATTACAAACGTCTAAGTAAAAAACCTGTTATCATTCAAAAAGAGCCATTAAAACACAAAAGGGCGCTCTCTAAAAAGGCGTTGGTTTCAACCATTTTTTTATACATTATGCATGTGATGTGATTGTTTATAAAAATAATGATTAAATAAAGAGATCATCACCAATTATTTAAAACATGTTTTTGAAAAAAATTCAAAAAAGTGTAAGCATTTTTTTTAATTTTTTTTTTAAATCATCTAATTATTTCGGCCCCAAATAATTATAGGATCAGATATATTTATTGATATTTCAGCCGTTTCTGGACCGATTTTGACCAAATAAAGTTTATTCTGCCATTAAAAATACATGTTCTCTCGAATTCAATACTCATTTTTGTTTTCATTGCCTTACCAAAAAATTGTGATGTGCAGCGCCCTCTCTACCAAAACTGAACTACCCCTTTAAACAAATGTTTGCAAATATTGAAAAAAATCGAAATAATATCTCTCTGTCAAAATGAGTAGATGAACTCTGCGTGTGCGTCTATGACAATATAGTACCAAGCTATACTGTGGTTGTCCCTATGTGACGTCACGAAGATGACGTCATTTTTCTTCTCCCGGACTCTATTTTTGTATGGGGGTTCCAAAAATGAATTTACAAGTTGATTTTTTTTATTTTACCGGATTTCTCCACGAAGAAAATATGATTTTATTAGTAATCTTCATCAAAAGCTACCTTAGATACAGTAAAACACAACTCTGAGGTAGTTTTTTTGTCTGTAGAGCTTTAAACATCAGATTAAAGAACAGATGAGAACCGGGGTTGAGCATTCGTGAGGTGCTCGTAACATTTATATGTGACGGTGGGCAAACTGGAATCCTAGCAATATTTGTTTATGTGACATCTTGTTACGTACGATTACGAACCATTCAAAATGTATGACATGAATTATATTCAGATTGACGCAGAAAAATAATATAGCTCATAAATGATTTTATGAGTATATATCATATACTAATACTATGATTACGGCTACAGCTAGATAGGTCTGGCGATTCGGAGGTCTCGGGTACAAATCCCGGTGAAACCCATTTATTCTTTGCTCTGTTTTATTGATAATATTTTGGGTGAGTTCTCTACAATTTTAAAAAATGAACCCAGTGTCCTTCCATTGCCCAATATTAAGTTGATCATGAATGATAGTTTTTCATCACTTTGACAAACACTTAGATAATCATGCACATATAACCTTTAATTTTATATTTAAACAATCTTTAAGGTCGCACCTGTTTTGGAACTTCCCAAACCTCGGCCAGTTCTCAAAAACTACAAGTCATGTTATTTATCACAATTCATTATTACTAACAACCAATCAATTGTATTTGTTTGTTTTAATGTATTTAAAGACAGTAAAAAGCCCTCGATCAGCCAAATAGGCTGTTTTTCAGCGAGGCCGTGATACAAAGTATCACAAATATTATGGTAAACAAATACAGTACTAAAAAGAAAACTATAATGAAAACTACAACTACACTTAAAATATGAACTACAAAACAGCTAAAATGAAAAGAAAACATAGTATGCATATTATAAAGTGTAAATATACAGTAGTAATGTAAAAATGTAAGTTAACATTTTGATTTAGCATAATTATCTTATATCTGAAACGTTTAACAATTTAAATTCAACATAAATGTGAGCTACACTATCAAACAGCATACTCTTCGCATTGTTTGTAAGGATATATTTTTTCAGCAGATATGTGGCAGTGTGTGATACCTTGGTCGTTGCTGCCTTCCCTGCTGCCATGGCATAGAAGCTGTCAGCGAGTCCCATCCTCTTTATTGTCAGGTGTGTCAGGTATGGCAAGCCACACAGCCATTCTGCAAGATGCTTTGATGATGCATCACCTAGAGTTATCTTCCCACGTAATGAGACATTCTGAACCTGATGGGAGTTAAATACAGATTAAAGAATAAATGAGAACCGGGGTTGAGCAAACGTGAGGTGTTCTGATCATCTACAATATGTGACAATGGGCAAACTGGAATCCTATCAGTTTTGTTTGTGGTATCTTGTTACGTACGATTTTGAACCATTCACATTATCTGCAAACTATATTCAGATTAACGCAAAATATGTAGATGATAAATGAAACATTTTTAACTGTATGATTGAGCAGACAATACGATGTAGGGTATGATTAAGTTGCTTAACCTCTTTGATTTAATACTACATGTACTTTGTACAGGCTGCTTCTTCTTCTTCCCTTACTAAAAAAAGAGGAGAAGAAGAAGATGTAGTATATGTAGTATCAAATAAGTAGCAGTAGTCGTCGGTATATATCATGTACTACTACCACTACTACTATGATTACGGCTACTACTAGACAGGTCTGGCAATAATAATAATACATTAGATTTATATAGGGCTTAATAATACGCAATGTATTACCTAAGCGCTTCACATAATTATACAGTACAAGCATAAGATCTAATTAATGTAAACATAATAAAGGATACATACTGTATATACCAAAATAAATCATACAAAAAGAAACGTCTTCAGAGATTGTTTGAATAAATTGATTGAGGGTATTTTTCTAATTTCTAATGGTAGGGTATTCCAAAGTGTGGGGGCTGATTTTGAATTCTCTGAAGACGTTTCAACTCCTTGTTAGGAAGACTATATAACAACACATTACAGTTATCAATATGGGACATAACCAATGATTGAATAAGAATTTCAATGGTTGCCCTATTGAGATATTGTCTAATTTGTCCAATTTTCCGAATGGCTGCAATTGCCGATTGGCAGGTTTTCGTAATGTGATCAGACATTGATAGATGCTTGTCCATGATGACCCCCAGGTTGCGTACTTTGTTGACAGCAGCGATGTTCACTCCATCGACTGTGACAGCCAGAGGTGCAGGAGGAGATGGAGCGTATCTTGAGGTAAAATGTATAACCTCAGTCTTGGCAGCGTTCACAAGAAGTTTCTTCTTGATTGACCAAGAAGTGATGTCTTGCAAACAGTTATTGATGCGACTGATAGCGATCTCTCTGTCAGTTGCCGGAAATGTCAAATATAACTGTGTATCGTCCGCATATATCATGGAACTAAGACCATGGGCTTTGATGATGTCATACAGAGGTGCGCTGTAAATTGTGAAAAGGAGGGGCCCAATAACTGAGCCCTGTGGCACCCCACAGTCATCATACACAGCTTGAGAAACGTGATTGTTTATATTTACTACATGCGATCGGGAAGAAATGTATGATGACACCCACTTCAGAACAGAACCTCCAAATCCATACCGCTTTGCAAGTCTATCAAGTAGGATGGTATGGTCTATGGTGTCGAAAGCTGAACTGTAGTCCAGCAACACCAAGAGGGCTTCCTGTCGGTTGTCCAGGGAGAGAATGATGTCGTTATGAACGCGAGCGAGTGCAGTCTCCACACTGTGGTGTCTCCTGTCCGACTGAGTGGGAGTGTTCAAGCTGTGTTCTGTTAGATACTCTGTTATTTGTACCATGGCTGCTTTCTCTATCACCTTGCCGAAAAAGTTGAGATGTGAGATAGAGCGGTAATTTGCCAGTTCTTCTTGCAATCCGGAGGTCTCGGGTTCGAATCCTGCAGAAACCCATTTCTTCTTTGCTCTGTTTTATTGATTAATATTTTTTGCTATAGTAGCTATAATAGGCTGTTTTCAGAGAGGCCGTGATACAAAGTAATACAAATATGGCAAACAAATACAGGTAATAACAAACTATATAATCAAAACTAATGTAAAATTTAAAGTTAACATTTCAATTTGGCATATTTTATATCTGAAACATTTAACAATTTAAGTTCAACATGAATGGAAGCTACACTTTCAAACAGCATTCTCTTCGCATTTCGTGTAAGGACATGTTTTTACAGCAGATATAAAGTTTGCAGATATGTGACAGTGTGTTATAGTGATACCTTGGTCGTTGCTGCCTTCCCTGCTGCCATAGCATAGAAGCTGTCCGCGAGTTCAATCCTAACTAGTGTCAGGTGTGTCAGGTCCGGCAAGCCACACAGCCATTCTGCAAGGTGCTTTGATGGTGCTTCAACCAGAGTCATGGTTTGCAGTAATACCTTCTGAACCTGATGAGAATTAAACATCAGAATAAATAACAGATGAGAACCGGGGTTTAGGAAATGTGAGGTGTTCTGAACATTTATATGTTTATATGCAAACTGGAATCCTAGCAATATTTGTTTATGTGACATCTTGTTACGTAC